>CAAKHB010003607.1:53347-65570 GCA_901007665.1 Aeoliscus strigatus
CCATCCTCCCCCCTCCCCCCCCCCCCCCCTCCCCGCTACATGAAGTTTGTAGGCGTGTGCCGAATTTGGTGTAAATCCTGCGATCGTCTGTGCTCTCGTCTTCCATAACAACAAAAGAAGTGTCTTAAATCGGTCATTCATGTCTCTGTTCTGAACATCTCCTTCCCTTGCTTTTTTTGCTTTATTTGTTCTGCTCTTTCCTCTCCCCTTCTTTTTTCTTTCGTCTTCTTCTCCCAGGGTGGAATGCGGCTGTGTGGGCCAGTGTCAACTGTGGTCTATCTGCTGTCGTGGCCAGCAGCCCAAACGCTCAGTCAACAAGGCTGGAGTGTTGGCTGTAGCCGCCTGCCGCCGCACAAAGTGAATAATTGCACTGTAAGACGACCGCTGCTTCACGACTACACCACCACACACACCACTCGCACTTCACACAGACACACAAAGCGAAACACATACACACCTGATGAACACACACGGCAAACAGCTGGTTTTACTCTGTAAAAGCTGCTGTACTTAAAGCAATACGTCTGAAAACACTATATTTTGGGCCACAAAATCTTTTTTTTTTTTTTTTCCAGACGCATCCTGGCAGCGCTAATGACTTTTGACAAGATCTGTCACCAATTAAAAAGAGAACACGTGCTCTGTGTTTCTTCAAGCACTGGACCGTTGCAGGTACCACTTAAAACTGTCGACCACTCACTCAAAAAGAAATGATACTTTTAGACACTCAACAGATTAATAAAAAAAAAAAAGCCAGAACTGCATGTGGATAAATCAAATGTACTACAAACATGCATGAAAAACAATATGGTAAATGTGAAATGCGCCAAAACATAAAAGACGAGATAATATGATTTTATTTTGGTAGAACAACCATTTCCACTATCCAAACTCTGTAACTGAACTCTCCTGTAAATATGACCATTGTCCAACAAATATTCACTTTGTTCTGCATTAAACTGCTGGACGTTCAGGATGAGGGAGACAGTCGAGTGATGTGGAGAACCGAGACATGAGCCCTGGTGAACACCAGATGTAATTACTGCTTTGTAAGCATGGTTCTTTACAGCTGACAGGACTTGACATTCTCAGTGAAGATAATTCTTTATTGTCCCACAGTATCTTCATTCTGCATAATGACACTGATGTGACATCATGATAACATTAGCCTGTCAATCAGTGTAGTGAGACGTACCAGTCTTTCGGAGAGGGAAGTCGTCACGAGGGTTGTAGACGCCCAGCACAGGGTGGTTATACGTGGACACACCAGTCTGTGGAGGTGAGCTGTGGTCCAAAGAGCTGTGCTGAGTTTTTCTAAAACACACACACACAAAAGTCCTGGTGCTGACTGTGACTGAATGAATAATCCCAACGAAGTAACTAACTTCATAACTTCATGGCTGTCATAGATCTGTACAGCTAGAACATCGCGCAAATCCTCTGGCGAGGCTGCCCGACATGTGCTGCCATCTGTTCTCTCACTGACTGCAGAATAAGGTGGCGTTTGAAGGCAAAGTTAAGCCGAGTTGGATCCGGCCCAAACGCATGTTCCCGGCAAGTGGAAGGCACACACTTCTCTCTTCCAAAACTGTGAGTACAATCAGTCTGACGAGAGGCTAAAAGGAGCCAAAAAGACAGATATCCAAAGGCAAACTTTTGTTTTCTTGTCCTCTGGTTGAAGTCACAGCTTATCGGCATTACGTAACCTTATTCATTTCAAATTTGAAAGGTTGAAGTTAATTTGTTGTAGTTTTTTTCTGGTGCGTGTGTTTAAATGGTCACTCGCAGAGCATGGGTACCAAAGAGGAAGCACCGTCATTCACAGGGCTCCAGGGGTGCCTCAATAAACATTCAAGGACGAGTTTTGGATCTAAGCGCCCCTATCATCAGGTTCCAATATGCTGCTTTCACATGTACACATCCCCATGCGCATGTGTTTATTCCCAGAGTGGCAGGTGAGGAAGAGAGTGAAGACACCGCCCAATACATTATTCATCTGCAGTCATGGAGAGAACTGACATCTAAACCTGCAAATTATCTGCAGTAACCAACCAAACAGGAATATAACTGCTGCAGCCTTGATACTTGAGTTGTTTTCCCGTTTGATTACAAACCAACAGCTGCGATTTTGACTCATCGACCTAAGACAGACGACTGATCAGCTGTGCACGTTCTTCCTCTGTCTGTGTGAATTCAAGCAACTGCTGCTCACCGGTACCAGTAGGGGGCGTCGTTCGGGGGGCCTCCTTGGTTCAGACTCCGCTGGGCCAGAGCCTTTTTCTTGTTGAGCACAAACTCTTGGAGACGCATCTTTACCTCTGTGCTGGCCACGGCGCCTGATGTGTGAAGAGGCGGTAAAGAGACACACGGTTTTACAGCTTTATTACATGTCCGATCTCACTTCCAACTGAGAGTGTAATATAGAAGAAAACACGCGTGAAAGAAGTCGCTAAGACCTCACACGTGTAGGTACATGTGAGAGTAAAAAAACGACACTCATAGATCTGTAACCACTTTCCATACAGAGTGTAAACTGCTCTCAAGGACTCCCGTCCGCTCACTTTGAATGAGCTGTTGAGGGACATCCAGCAGGCAGCAGTAATAACTGGGCTTAGCTCCCGCCAAGGCCACCAGCTAATACAACTCATCTACCGCAGCAAACACACAGCGTCTCCAAGTAAAATGGAAATACATGCACAGAAACACACACACGCATTGATCTCAACGGTCCTATTCGACCTTGGCGGGATTTTGAATGAGGAGTTGCTGCTAAGTGGTTCACAGATCCCAAAATGGTTCAGTAATTCCTCCAGAAGCTTGTGTTATTTTAAATGTGCGGCTGGGAATTGGAGGCGTCGTCAAACGTACTCTCCTGTCCCCTCTCCTTGTTCTTCAGCAGCTGCAGCTTCTGCTCCCGCTGCTGTTTCTCCAGCTCCTGCTCCAGTCGGTGGTTCTCCATCTTCCTCTGGTGCTCCAACAGCTCCTGCTGGTGCTTCAACGCCAGCAGCTCTTGTTGCTGCTGTAAGAAGAGAAAAATACCATAACAGAGAGACGGCGTGAGCCTTTACAATCCATCACCAGGCGGATTATTTATCGCATCACAACAGCTGAAGAAGTGAATGAGAAGCACTTTTAAATTATTGAAAATATGTCTGAAAACAAGCACCACTGATACCATTTTCCGTTCCGATACATTCTCTTTCTGTCTTTTAACGTACCAAAACCAGTCATTTACTTTGGCAGCCAAAGGTTTCCGTACTAAATTTGTCTCTACTGCGTGTCTGACCTGCCTCAGAGGAAGAGATTCCACTGACATGTGTCTTCACCGGTTTTCGTATCGTGTAGCACTTTTTTTATACCGTCTTTCCAGTTATTTCTTTTTTTCAAGTACATTTTTATATTTTTATACAAACTGAAACATTGTGGGCCCTTGAGAAACTACACATATTGCAGAACTGCCAGTAAAGCCAATTGGTTCCACTTTTCGCTACTCCTGGATGGACTCGCTTCGTTGTAACGAAACAAATCTCTGATGCTGACGCAGGTCGGCTGCGTTGCTCGGGAACCTTGATAAAAAACACAACGGCCTCATCTGACTTGTTGCGTCAGCGTTCCTCGTTATCGCCACCTAATAATCCATCAGTTTACAAAAACCGGTCGGTGAACCAATCAGTGGTGAGAGTGAGGTGAGGTGAGGGGTCATCTCCCTAAAAAACAATGATACGAGGTGGCGTCATGCGACATGTGTGTGTCTGCCGTCATGTGCGTTCCTGCGCCTTATGTGGCAGCGAACTGGGCATGTGTGTGAGAGTGTGTTTGCTGACATTTGAGAGGATGTTTATGTTTTAATGCCTGCGCGTGTCTGTGTGTGTGTGTGTGTGTGTGTACACAGCGGCTGTGAATGGGTCTGATTGAGGCTGGGCCCTCCCCAGGTCAGCTTGTGCGTCACTGGCTTCCACCTGAGTGGTCCTGCAGCCCCACCACAGACCAGACATGCGTTCACACAGCATCACTCATCCCTGAGACCCAACGCAGTCCGTAAATATGTTTGATCTGCTGTCGGAAAACAGCTGAAACAGCTGCAGATTTAATTTCTCCTGACAGACGAGCTGCTCATGGAAGACAGCAGAGTGGCGGAAGAAGAAATGAACAGGAAGAGAAGGAGGAGACGGCAGAGATGAGGAGAGGAGGGTGGGAATGACAGATGAAAAGACAGATGACAGGAAGGGAGGGAAAAATGGAGAACCAGAAGAAGAAAAACAAAGACAAACTCAATCACAGAGAGAATAAAGAGTAAGATAATAAATAAACTTGCTCAGGAGAAAAGAATATTCCATTCAAACTAATGTAATCCTGCACATTACAATCTAATCTCCTGCGCCCACAATCTACTTTTTGTTCTCAAATGAAAGGATAAGTGCGCTGTGTACTGACGACTCATATTACAGTAATATTCCAGAAATGAACAAACAATGGAATATTCTTCTAGGGCACGCTCGTGCCCTTAGATTACGCCGGTCAAGAGCCATTTTTGGTTTGCAGGTCACTACCGATGAAGACGTCGAATGAGCTTTAGACGAGATCCCGGGCTGGGTCTGGTGTTTTCCGACAGTGTTCTGGGGATTCGTTCTCTTTCGTGTCGAAAAATGAAGTCATCAGTTTCAAGCAGCATCTCATGACAATGAATAAAGTTGTTCAGTTGTCGTCTGATGATGTCACTTTGAACTTATGATCATAAAACCTGATTTATTTATGTTTGTATGAATACATTTCTAAAGCCACCAAATGTTTCTGCACACTGATGTAATTTACACCATAGCTTTTCCAAAACCTCCTCACATGATCCAAAGGTCAACATACTTTCAGGTGATTGGTCGAGGTGCATACCAGCCCGCTCATGTGATCTGATGTGTTTATGTTTCAAATGCATTGAAAGCTGATGAAAAGTTGATCTGCGAGATTCCCTGAATTCACTCGTTCATTTCTCATGGATTCACCTTGATGTGTTCCTGCAGCTGGGCTTCGTGCTGCCGGGACAGCTGCTCGTGCTGCCGCTGGAACTCGGCGATGAGGATCTGCCGCTGGATCTGCTGCTTCTGCTTCAGCGTCAGCAGCTCCTGCTGCAGCTGCTGGTCGTGCGGCGGGGCGGAGACGACAACGCCGCCGCTGCCGCCGGCCTGGCTCGTTCCCCCCAGGGAGCCGGCGGACTGCTGGCCGGGCGGGGAGAGAGACGACACCTGCTGCTGTTGCTGCTGCTGCTGCTGCTGCTGCTGGTGGTGGTGGTGGTGGTCCACGCGCAGGTCCATGGGGATGGCGGCTGGAGGGAGACGCAGGGGCAGCGCCGAGTTGATGTCCACTGCAGTGACAGAGAGAAGGAGGAACATCACAACTCGCAGTTTCTCAAATGTTCCCTGACATTTGTGACTCACAGCCTTCAGCTTCACACTTACACACAGTGACACCCACCCCGCATTTGCTCGTAGGTGTAGGGTGGAGCCAAAGCTGCCTATCACATCATCTGTGCATGCTTGAATGAAAGTCGAAGAGGAGACAGGAGTGAAGAAAAACATCAAAACATGTTCCTGAGTGTCGCACTGATCCTGCTAGGCCCCTTTTGTTTGTGCAGCTTGTTCCTGCGAGCACACTGCAAAGCTGAATGGGATTAAATGGGAGCTCGCTGAAATGCTATCTAATGTGTCTACCTGCGCAGAGAGGCAGAATGAAGCCACTTGGCATCACGCTGCACAAATACAAGACGCCTGATCAACTCGCAGAGGTTTTTAGGATTTGCATCATATTCGTCCCCATACGAACAACCATTACTACCAGAAACAAAGAAGGTTCACTGTGTCTGTCAGCTCTGTAAACTGGGCTATCGCCAAATGAATTAAAAGATAAACATTGACATATTTTCCACTACTAACCAACAGAGGGCGACGCATCAGCAGAGGGATGGTGAAACAAGAGGATTGATGCTTTTGTGTTGCTCTTTTTAGTTGAAAAACGCTCATGTATTGATTCAATTACTAAAATATTTTTTAACATGATTCACTCTGTATTCTGCTATTATATCATTTTCCAGAAGAAGTGCTGTGAATAGCAGACCCTGGCCTTTGACCTCCATCTACAAAGCTTGCTAGGCTCGGCAGCCTCTTCTGCTGTCAGTGCAAAAGAGAGGATGATGTCCCCCCCCCCCCCTTCATCTTTTTAGTCTTGTCAAAAAAAAAAAAATGGCACCTGACAAAGATGGCATTGACCCGGCGGCGAGGGAGCAGCCATTGAGCCATGCCAGTCAGCCACAAATCACTGCTCAGGAAGCAACCCAATCACACGGCTTCCTCTCGGTTAAATCTGAATAAATATGCCGATGATTTGCCTACATGTTTACTGAGAGTGTGGCGAGAGCCAGAGATACTTGCAATTTGTGTTAATAAACAGGCAAACATGTCATTATTGGCAGCACACATAGCCACACAAGAACCAAAGAGACACTTCTACGAGGTACTAGACTTTTACTTTCAAGACGCTCTCAGCGTGAAAACAGAAAAAAAATAAGTAGACCAATAAGAACCCATCTGATGGTTCACTGACACCTATGGACAAAAAATCCTTCAATGGTTTGCAGACTCGGAGCAGCATCCTGGTAAATGTAAACGCTTTCTCACACACACACACACACACACACACACACACACACACACGATGGGCATCTTTGAAAGAGGGAGAACAGAGCAGCAACAACAGGTCCTTGAACTATCTGTGGAGGATGACAACAACTCCTGAGTCAGTCTCTGACATCAGCACCTTGCGTCCAAACTGCACATTTACATCAGCGCGAGCTGCGTGACACATTTCTCCGCCACAAGAGGCTTCGCACACCACAAGAAGAGCGAACAAGCTGCTCAGTACTTCCGTAAAATGCCAGTTCTGGCTGTTCTCTGGCTGCCGCTGCTCGTTGTACAAGCGACGTTTGGCAGTTGATGAGATGGAAATCGTTCGGCATGGTGAGTAGTCAGCAACATGCAGTCGCAGCAGGATCCCACCTGAATATGTGTGTGTGTGTGTGTGTGTAGTCCACTTTTAAAGCTGCAGGCTGACAGGACGTCCACATAAAGATGTCAGGGTCGGTTCCACTCTGACGCAATGTGACCGTGACACGTGTGTATAACAAGGCCGTATGTTATTTCTTGTGTCAGCGTGACTGAGCTAGAAGGAATGATTGTAGTAGAGTTGGTTTAAATTAAATAGGGGATACGTATGCAGGAACAATATGCTCAACATCATAAACTTCACTCCATTTAGGCCACACCCATTTGCGTTTGTAATTTTTGTCCACAACAGGGGTCAGCAACCTTTAATTTTATCATTAACTGCAATGTACCAAGGTTGGAAATTCAACATGCAACACTTTATTCCTCACAATTTCTGCAATAGTTTCCTTTTCAAACATGCTATTTTTAGAACAGGCCTGCGGGCACCTCACGAGGTCCTTGCAGCTACCTGGGGACCTCTGGTCCACAATTTATGAAACAAAAAGCTCCTCAGCTGACACATGACATAATGACATGTGGCATACTGCCTAAAGAGCTGTTAAAAAAAGAGCTTCTAAAAACTCATGAGGGAAACTGATGAAAAAGAAACTCAGTCTAGAAACTCCAAACTTTTGCTCAACTGAGGTGCAAACCCACTAGGTGACAAAAACTCCCTCTATCTAAACGGGGATAAAAGATGTGTTTTCATCCATCACCGTTCTGTGGCCACACCTGGAAGTGTCAGATCCTCCCTGCTCGCGGCTTTGATATAACACTGGTGTCATCCAGCAGAGCCAAGAGTGAACTTACGGAAGCGGGAGGAATGGTACAACCTGGCAGATGTGTTGGGTCCCATCTGGACCGATACCGTCAATAACTCATACAGACAAATGCGGGCACGCTCACTCTCGCTGCACAGAATGTTCCTTTACCAGGGTCGACACAACAGATTATTAGTGATGCTGACGCAAACGCTGGCTGCTTACCGCACTAAAGAGGGTGATGCAGAAAGAGCGGGGTGGGAAATTAGTGCGGCTGTTAAACGTACCCATCAGTGCTCTCCTCCTTCGTTTCTCAGCAGCCTCTCTCTCCTCGTCTTCTCCTCCTCCTTCAGTCTATCACAGGGAGTGGATGCTCCCCTCCCAGCTCATTTCACTTCCCTTCCTGCTCTGTACCTTTTTACACAGCTTTCATCCTCTCTCTTGTTTTAACCTGATGGGCGTTTCTCTCTCACCATCCACCCTCTCTCCCTCCCTCCCTCCCTCCCTCCATCTCTCTCCCTCTCTCTCTCTTTCTCTCTCTTTCCTCCCTCCTCCCTCGTTTGCCCAGTGGTGACATCACAGGGCAGTCTCAGGCATGCAGCCTGTTTATTCTGCAGCCCTCTGCTTTTCCAGGAACAGACGTCACACACACACACACACACACACACACACACACACTTATCCTTTACACTCTTTTCCCAGCTTAACCTGCTCGTCTTGCTTTTGAGGGCCAAGGAAAACCCTCCCCACTGGTCACAGTGCATCAAATATCTCTGCCTCCTTCTCGTCCCATTAGGCTGCATGGCTCACTATAACCATCTCCCTCTCTCTCTCTCGCGCGCGCGCGGTTTAATACTGTGTTCTCAAATTCCTCGCCTGGAATTTGCCTGCATTTCCCAAATAAATAAACCCACCAAAATGGTTTCAGGTGAAGCTGCGTGAGGATTTTTCCCCGCAGGGAGTCTCCAAAAACACAACACATAATCAAGTTGGGAGTTTGCTGACTTTACTACTCATGCATTATGTCTATATATATGTGTATATATAGACATGTATAGTGCAGGTCTTCATTAATAATTGTGAGAAAATAATATAGAAAATGCACATATCAATACACATAGCAAAGGTCATCAAGATAAGGACAATTAAGCACTTTTGTATCATCGAATGAGCAAAAAATGACCGATTCATTTGTGAATTTCTCTTGTGAGATCAAATAAAGTATCTGTCTATAAGTATAAGTGCCTTCATCTACATGAATGAATGAATCTAATAAAGTTTGGTGATGATGCCGTCGGTCCCCAGCAGACGGCTAAAAACTGGGGGGGGGTGTCACAGCACCAGTTCACTGATGTGTTCCAGATAGAAGACGATATGGGGCACTTAATGAAAACAAACGTCTCGAGGGAGATCGGAGGAGCTATTTTGACGATTAGATTTCCTCTGAGATCAAACGTCTGAGGAAGCTTTGAGCATCTCAACCTCTCCCTCAGTCTGAGATGAAACATGCTGAAACATGAGAGGGAATCTCCACCACGACACATCTATCAGGACACCGTTCTTTCTTCAGCATCGTCCTTCTCCTCGCCCTGCTCTGCATTTCCCCCCTATTCAGTAGCTCCCTCCCACCTTTCTTCCCTTTCTTCCCTCCATCTCCCCGCAACAAATCACAATCTGTTTACAACCCCTCAGGCGCACTCCACAACACTTCTGGCTCCAATTGCAGATCTATTTATACCAGACAATGCAGCGGGCCGGCTTCTCTTGATTTGAGACTCGGCGGGTTCGCCGAGTGTGATTCCCACAGTCTGACTGCCTGAGCGCCACACTCGTTAGGCTTAATAGATGTCACGCTGAGCCGAACAGAGCTGTTTAGAGCAGCCTCGGTAAAATGTGGACGATATATATCTTCTTTTAAACCATGCAAAGACATGACAAAGAAGAGAAGATATCCGGCGCAGGGTTTCACAGTGAATTTAGCAGCCGAGGCGAGATGAGAGGCAACAAGTCACACATCTGTTGATGGTAGAAAATAGCGTCTGTCGGCTTACTGATGGCTCTCTGAGGGTGGGCTGAGTGAACATCCGCCTCTGGCACTTTCTCCCGCTGACTCGCAGCAGCTCAACAGTTTTGCCTCCATGCAGGCACAAGTTTAGAAGATGATAATAGCTGTTCCTGGTAACCTTGCTACAAGAAATGATGATAATCTCGCCTCGAAATGACGAGGCAGGGCTCTGACGAGGGAACCAGGGAGGGCGGGACACAGCGGGACGTGTTGAGCTGGAGCGAGTCTCGCCGTGCCAAAAGCAAGTTCAGGCTTGTCGCGATCTCAGTGACATTATACAACCTGCCGCTGCCAAGCGGACGGAGACTCAACACGCCGAAGTGGAAAGCAGCGAGATGTGTGAAGGCTGTGGGGCGATACGTGTCGGTCCCCACTTAAAATCTGTCAAATCACACATGGGTGCCTTGGTGTGACGCTCAGAGCAGAATAGTACTTCGCTCCAACTCATCGCAAATGGCCCAAACCAAAGACTGACGGACCCCTGGAAGAAAGAAAGCAGCTGTGTGCATCGGAGATTATGAATGTGAACATGAATTCAACATGAGCAGCAAAAATCTAAATAATACTTATTCATTAGCCGCTAGCAGCAGACGGCTGCCGGCGTATCGACCTCTGAGAATTACTCACCATTCGGTGCGTTTCATCAGGACAGAAACTCTGATGTCTTGTCAGCCTCCCTCACATTAAATTTTTAAGGCTGAGCTCTGACCTGGTTTAGAACTCATCTTGAAATGCCTAAATGTCATGATGACGAAATACTGATTTAGTATATTGACCAACATTTGGACACATTTTCTGTTGTGTTTTTATTTTAGTCATGTACAGTACCTGCGTTTAACACCCGTGTCGCCAATTCTATTTTCTTATGGTAATTGTGTCACTATTTTTGATTTCTATTCTTGGCTGGAGCTGTAAATTTCCCTGCAGGGCGTGATCATGTATTTCGGATTGAGTTTGTTTTTGCTGTGTTAATCATTTGACAGTGAAGTTAATTTAATGAGTTATAACTCGCCTGCAATAAGGTCAGATTGAGAGTTTTAAACAGCATTTAAATCTCTCAATGTAACAATTTTGCGTCGATTACTGCAGGACAAGAGTCCAGAGCGAGGCTGAGGGACGAGGGTTCAGGTTACTTTGTTGACACAGCATCACAAAACAAAAGGACTAAAAACATGACGGGCTCCGCCAATCATGAAATACAGGAGTGAAAGCTCAGCAAATAGAAAAAAACAAGCCGCTGCAGTAGATGAATGAATAAATAAATAACCTGCAGAGGGAGAACACTCTCCGACAAGCGCTTCTGAGTGGGGAGCAGGTCCCAGGTCGCGCTCACCGTCAGCAGAGAGGCTTCAGCTCCGTATCCAAGACAACAGATTTCAAGAATTCCTGATGAAGTCACTCCAGTGAATTTTAATATTTTATCAGCTTGCCCGGAGGCACGCGGAGAGTAACCCCCTCGACAAAACAAACGCCAATGAGGAGCCTCAGTCAGGGACAGACACTGACTGAAGGGGAGAATTCAGGAGCCGATCCAAAGCAACAGGCTGCTGAAGGTCCGACCTCCACCTGCCCATCGCTCTCTGACACTAACTGAGCGGTGTTGCCATTCAATTCCAAAAAGCAGCATCATTTTATGACATAAATCAGCGGTGAAAAACGAATTTCAGTTTAAGCTCACTCATTATGGAATTAGACGATGCATTATGCATATATCGCCTCAGACACGTTTCTCCTTCAGATTACCTCATCTCCATCTGTGCCCCCTTTTCATTTCTCCACTCGTCCTTTCCACCGCTTCTCCTCTCCACGTCTGTGACTTACATCTTCTCGGACACTTTTGTAAACTGACTGTGAGCACAGGACGGGTTGTTTGACTGAATTATTCTGGTGAATCCACCGGTGTAAAAGACATGCGTCTCAAACTGCCTGAAGAACATCCACCACCGAGATGAACTAAATTGCTTGTTTTGCTCGATCGGTTTGGCCGTCTTTCGTCCTGAGAAATCCAAATGCAGTTTTACATAATCTCACAAACAGTGTGCCTACATCCAGACCACTCCATTTTCATTCAACAAAATGGCACTGTGAGACAGAAAAAAAACCCCAACGAAACAACAACGTGCAGTTCAACTCTGCACTTCTAGAAGCAGGATCAACGAAAATGTTTTTTAAAAATTGATTCTTGGAACACTGAGTGTGTGCATGTTGAAATGAAGTAAAAACACACATGCATGCAAAGTCACACAGGACGCGGGTAATAGTGAAATCACGTAGGTGGACACACACACACAGACACACACACACACACACACACACACACACACACACACACACACAAATGTCCAACCTGTTGGGATGTGGTTGAG
>CAAKHB010003607.1:65590-111514 GCA_901007665.1 Aeoliscus strigatus
TTGGGATGTGGTTGAGGGCCGATGTCTTTAAAACCTCCAGCGGCTGCTCCTTTCCCAGGATCCCCTCTGTGGGAGAGAGAGAACACTCCGCTTCAAATATGGTCCGCAACATTGAGCTTCCAGCGTCAGACCTGCTAATCAGGCAGTAAAGACCGCTGTCAACAGCCTCAGGTCATCGGCTCAGCGGCGAGCACATGCCGCGGGGCTGCTGCCGCCACCTGAGCGGCTGGCTGAAACATGGCTGAAACAGTGAGGACTCGCAGGCATCCTCGGCTGCAGGGGCGCCCGAAAAATACGCTTCAGTCTGAGGGACAGCAAGGGAGCAGCCTTCATCAGCTCGTGTGTGACTGTGTGTGCGTTCCGTGTGCGAGCAGAGGGATGTTGGGGCTCCAGTGATGCCGCCTGTGCTCAGCATAGCAAATGTGGCTGGCAGAGAGGGATGGGGAGGGGGATCGGAGGAGCGGGAGGGTGGGAGGGAGGGAGGGAGAGAGGTAAAAATAGCTCACCCTTTTGTGTATAACAGCACATGCAGAGCACGCACACACAGCGCGCACACACACAGCGCACACACAGTGCACACACATGCAGACACAAAGACACAGTGCTGTTGCTGCTCTCCTCCTGTGTGTATGCATGTGTGTGTGTGTGTGAGTGTGTAAGCTGTAATTATAGTGGCAACATGAAAAGGCTTTTGTAGATGCTGAGCCCTGGGAAGACATGGCTATAAAAAGCAGAGCGACAGAGAGAGGTGGTGGAGGAAGGAGCAGAAATAGGGGGGAGGACAGAGGTAAGGACGGGGAGAGGGAGGCAAAGGAAAGATGGAGGAAATTGGCACAACAAGCTGTCACTGACACACACAAACGTCTACGTATATAGAAATGTGTTCTTTTTTAGCAACACTCACACACACGCTTGATCCACATATATATAATGAGCACCAGCGTCTGTGGCACAAATACAATTATTTCTTTGGATGGGAGATGAGCAAAGCCCCTCAGAGGAAAACAGTCAAGCGTCTCACTGTGCGTTATCTATTTCTGGAATTCTCTTTGGTCCAGACTGGCGCACATACACTTAATTAGCCACGAAGCCGCACAGTGAACTGGTAATATGTGTATGTGTGTGTGTGTGTGTGTGTGTGTGTGTGTGTGTGCGCGCCTTCGTCTCACATGGATGGCCGCACCTCTGATGCACCAATCACCCTCCCAAACAAACATCCTGTTTGGGGTTTGCATCCTCTCACCGCTGCCTTTCCCGACGGGCTCGTTGCAATAGGAACCTGTGTGTATCCTTTCCTTGGAGTCCATTTGCACGAGTTACATTTGTGTGTGTGTGTGTGTGTGCGCGTGTGAGCGCGAGAAACAGGTGGCCGCACAGCCTCAAAACAAACACATCCTCTCGTAGGATGGCTGATGTCTCCTGACAAGCCCATTCAAATGACACACACGCACACACACTGCTGGGCTTTGCAATGCAAATGAGCGTCATCTGCATGTAATGACACCTGTGGCTCTCTGCACAGAAACACTGTGCGGGGGAATTAGTGGGATGGATGTCTCTGCCTGTGGTTAGTTGGAGGAAGGTGTGCATGCTTACAGCGGAGGGAGCGTGTGTACAGGTGTGTACAAACATCCATTTGAATCAGAGCGGGAGACCAGGAGAGCAAAGTTACACGTCGCCGACACACACTTAACTATACCGTAGCAACAGAGTCTGACAATCTTGAGCGTAGCCTAGTTACCCAGCATCGCTCCCCCCCTCCCTTTCTTCCCCTCTTTCACTTCATCCTCAGCTCTTCGCGGTCCCGATGGGCAGGCATTGAGAGACGGGGAGCTATAAATAGCCTCGGCTAGCCTCAGGCGTGAAGTCAGTCAACTCAAGCTAATGCAGCTCCTGCTCCGAAACATACATGTTGTGATCGGCGAACAGGAGTAAAGGACGTAGGAGGAATGAGATGCTGAGGAGGTGTGTGGAGAGACAGGAAGCCTGGCCAGGACTGTGCGTTGACAGAGGCCTTTTGTTATGTACGAGGCATGACAAGTCTGTGTGTGCGGCGGTGGCATTTACAACAAGAGGCTGTGACAGAGAGGCAGGATGCTCCAACCTCATTACATTCACAGCACTTCCACACCGGCTCTTCTCGCCAGGGTGACTCCAGCGAGCAAGGTGAACCAGACAGGAACAATACGATTAATCAAACACGCCTCTCCTTGAGGAGCCTTTTCCTCTTGGGTCATATATTTGCTTCCTGAGGGCACCGGCTGACGTCACGGCAGCTGATAAAAGACAAAGGCTGACCCCTGCGTGAGCCGCTGCAAGTATCTGACCCTCATTTCATTCTGTAATACCGCAGCAGTAATCAAATTTGTACTGGCGTCTCAGTACATACCGCTCCACGGTCACATTAAAAATCACTAAATACACTGTACGATGGACACAAACAGGGACACGCACAGGTGGAAGGCCCCGAGTATGACAAACAGATGAGCCTCACAGGCTTGGATGGATGGATTTAATATGATCGTTGGATAAAGGTTTAGATGAGATTCATTTATAATTCAGAGCAGAACATTGATGACTGCTTGAGAGAAGTGTGGCTACAAGCTGCCAAGACACCGACACCTTTGGATTGTTTATGGGACTTTAACACAGCTTCAGGAGTCTGCTGTGACTGAAAGCCAATCAGCACAAGTGAAATACCACTCTGAGCGTCTGATTTGAGGCATTAAAATTGCATCTCTACTGACCAGTGCATGCTGGGATACGCTTGAAAATAGCTGCACCGATCCAAGTGAATTCACCAAAAATGTATAGTTGTCTGCGTTGTCTCTCATCATCCGCACTTTTTTTTTTTTTTTTTTTTAAATTGACGTCCACACACGGTTGCTAGGAGATTGGTGATGCAACTGTAAAGACACAACACAGCACCCACAATATGAGGGTGTGCTCTTTGGTTATACCGCAGAAAAGGACAGGTGCACTAACATGACTCCTTGATGGCCGGGTGAGTTTGTGGCAAGCACTGCGGAGCGCCATGTCAAAAGGCACTAGGACAGGCATCCGAGGTGGCAGTGTAAACCCTAATTGTCACTGACAGCTTGTTGGCAGAGCGCAGTAGATCCCGTTTCTCTACTGGGACAAGACAAAAGACACAGGGACAAAAGTTGTGTCCCGTTCCTTTCAATAGCTCATGCTCCAATTAAAACAGAGCTTTTCTAACGTACCCAGGCGTCTACCCTGTACGACGGCAGAGGTCAGGTGTATTTCAGGGTGGATAGAGGTGTGTGTGGTACATGTACGTCCCCTGGGTGGGCTCTGGGGTGGACTGGTAATCATGACAATATGGCTGGCTGGCAGGAAGCTCATCTCTGTACACTGGTTCCAGTGAGAGAGAGAGAGAGAGAGAGAGAGAGAGAGAGAGAGAGGGAGGGCGTGGCGCTGTGGGAACACACTGCTGAAGTGCATCCGCCCCAATTTGCGGGACAGAAACATCATGTCAGCACAAGTGGACAGGAGACGAATGTGGAAAATAAGGCTGAAAATGACCCCTGACAAGGCTCGTGCTCTTATCACAATGACAGAGAGGTTGTGTGTCGCACACGCACGCTTCCCGCGTGTTTCTCTGAGCCGCATGACAAACAAGAATCAGCACGGGAGACCGAAAATAATGATTGTTTTTTTCCACGTGCGTGCACGTGCACGTGCGCGCATGTGCTGCTAAAAATAGACTCGGGGCTAAGCCCACTTTATTGCAGTGAAAGCTTTTAACCCCTTCACCCCTGGATTTAAGCAGAATGATGTGTGAGCACGTGCATTTGGAGAAGAGGATGAAAAGGGGTCATCAAATGGGTCTACGATGGAGAACCACGTGAATTTAAAGCAGAAACCTTTGGCCTCTCGTGCACATCTCTGAAGACAATCACTATCATTTTCTGCCTCACACCACCACGCAGGAGCAGATTTCGTATCTTTATCGTCGTTCATTTCCTTCCTGAAATCTCGAGGCCACTGACTGCAGCATCCCTTCACAGAGTCTGGCAGGTGTCATTGGAATCCATGACAGGGCCAAGCAGACCAGCAGGGCCGTCGTCACGGCAACTTGTTCTGATCATGCTAAAAGCGTGGGTGTTAGCAGTCATAGCAAGTTTTATTGTGGGGTGTAAATGAGCTTGTGTCCTGTTTGGGGCTGTTTGCCTTTATTTGGAAACGAACGGTATCACTGTTACTTATATATTTAATATTATACTACATATAATGAACGATTTTATAAATAATACATAATACTATATATTATATACAAACTATATCAATATATATATTATACTATTATATAATATTTATTTAGTATTAGAACTGAAACAATTCCCAGAGTAACGCAATTATACAAAATCATTGAGGCAAAAAGGCTTCATATCAAGGTGCCGTTCGGCTGCTGTTTAAACAAAGTTAAGGCCACAACACGGATGCTAACCTCTGCATAAACACCAGAAGAAGACAACAACAGCGGCACAGAACAACTAGCTCTCACTGACAAAAGTGGAGGCGGTACAAATTACAAAAATGAGGGGGGACAACACGAGCAGCGGAAAACAACCTGAACGTGACCGAAACAGTCAAAGGTTCATTTCCAGATGAACCTGCCGACACCCGCTAACATTAGCATAAACAGAAATGTATTGACAATGTAAACATGTGATCACCAGTTAGACTCTTAAAGCCACGTTGCTATTATACAGTATTTATGATTTACACCGACCTCCGCACAGGAACACAAATCTGATTCTGTTATTCAGATATTTATTATCAATCAATCAATCAATCAGATGAATCAATGAAATATTAGTAGAATACTTGACTGGTAAAATACTCAATAGTTGAAGCTCATATTTCAATAGCGATTTACTGTTTTCTGATTTGCAATTATCAGTTTTGAAAATTAACTAAAAATGTGATCACTTTTCATGATGTGTGGGGATGACAAAAGTTTTGGAGATGACAAAGCTGGCCCACAGAAAACTTTCCAATATGGTGTCAACATCGATGAAGTTCAGCAATGTCTCCACCCATAGTATCACCAGACAAGTTGTTCAAGGAAAAAATGACTTCTTTTTTGTTTTCCAATGCCGTTCAAGTGTTCGCCACCAGTTTGACAGTAATGATATAAGGGTGCAATGAAATCAGCTTTATTTGAAAGAATCAGGGGCCAGATTTCACAACTTACAGCAACACCCACTCCAGAAGAGGGAGAAGAAGGGTGCCAACCCATAAAAGGACATATGAAAAGATCTGGGTCCAATCTAAGGGGGGAGATGAGGACGACTGCCTAGCTAAATCAGGAGGGAACATGTTTTCAACCACGTTTTCATGTGTGTTAAGGGAAAACACGAGCGCAGCAGTCCCACATAAACCGACCACACGCACTGTGCGAAAGACAGATTTCTGTCAACAGACAAAACAGAACCTTGACTGCAGGCTGGAAAAAACACAGCCGGCAGCTTCGGTTCGGGAGAGGTGGGAGGGGTCAGTATGCTACACCTGGGTATTTACATGTGTGTTGTACACTGTACAGTGTACGTCAGCAACGGTCCCTTGATGTACCTGCCGAAAGTCCCAAGGGACCACAGAGACAACGTGCACAACAACACAGCAGGTCAACACACTTAATTCACGTCACACATCTCTGGTCGACGTGGTCGCCTTTCCTTGCGGACCCCCCTACCCTTTAAGGACATGTTGTGCATGTGTGAATGCATGAAATCAGGTTTTATTTCAGTTGCAATTATAAATCAAATTAAGAACTTGAAAAAAAATAAACATACACATAATTTCATATCGTAATGTATTGGTCAGATAAGGGTGAGGTACATTCTAATCCATCACTGTTGAGTGAAGCTAATTAGCATCATACAAATGCTATTACGAAAAGTGTTACACAGGAACTGCTGAAGCAGCAAACATTGTACGACACAAGAATATAGAAACTGATGCATTTGATTATATTTGCTGTACTGTATAAACCCAGAAACTGTTGCGCTTGTAACCTAGATACGGCAGAGCCTTCGAGGAAAGGATCACCACTGTCAAGTTCACTGGTTCAGAGCCATAAAAGGCACCGCCGCCCACACAGACACAGAAAAATAAAGCAGCACAAGTCGGATCGGAACAGTTTTGATATCCTGATGTAGATGTACTTTTGTGTTGTTGTTTTCGTAGCTTTGTTTTTTGCAGGAAACAAACGTTTAAACCTCTCATTCACAAATAATCTTATGCTGTGCCTGACACACATAAAGTGACTGTGTGTGTGTGTGTGTGTGTGTGTGTGTGTATGACTCATGTGCCGACCAGGTTCCTGCTCCACTCATAAAAAACACTGCAAATGTTCTTTCCCGGAAACCCTGCACACGTCTGGCCGAGGTTTAAAGCAAACCTATTAAATGCCAGTTTGCAGCATCACTGTCCCCTTTTTTAAAAACCACTAAAAACATCTGAGGTTTATCCATTTTGCATTCAACTTTTCTTTCATATCACTATCAACTACTTGAAAAAAGACAGAATCAATACATGGAATACGTGAATGTATGTGAACCGCACGTACCTTTAAATCATCGGCTGCTTGTGTGTCACGCTGCATTTCTGAGGGATTTCATTCTGCAACGTGGTCTGTTTGTTATATCTCACAAAAATTGAATATTATGGCAAACGGTAGTAAACCATCATACGTAAACTAACATGTCAAGGTTTTTGTTTTCATGTCAATAATTGAAGCCTGCAGCTATGTAAAAACATTTTTTTGGATTCTAAAAATCGTGTCAGATTTGAGTAAACCAGTTTAAATACAATGAATCGCATATCTGAGATACTGGATGGTTACGTATTTTCGGTTTAGTTAATATGAAAGTTTATTCAATTACTGGATTACTGGACTCCATGATATTCTAATTTTTGGACATGCACCTGTACTTTTTATTGTAGTTGAATCATTTAAACGAAACACTTGCAGCATATACTTATTTCATTAAGCATTATTAAGCACGACAACAACTAACTCTCACCTGAAAATGACACTATTGCATCATATTGTGGTTTGAGTGTGTATGTGTGTGTGTGTGTGTGTGTGTGTGTAGGTAAGCTCAAGAGTAAAACAAATGTCGGCAGCTAATGTGCTAAAGCTCTCAATACACAGAGTAATCACTCCTGAGCAAACACTCCAGCTTGTAGGCTGATATGGCAGCTGGAAAAAAAAAAAACAGCCTTATCAGCCTGACCCGCTTTTGTTCTGCAAACTATAAACCCAGCAAAGTGTTTTGCTTTTCACTTTTCTCGGAAGAGATTTATGTTAAATGATATTTAATCTAAAAATCCCTCTGCTGCTGTTGTAATAAAGAAAATGAGCGCGTGCTGGATAAAAAAAAATGAGCATGCTCATAAGCTCATTTACATATTATAAAAATGGCACACAACCAGACAGGCACGCATACACGCTGGCAAAGCTGCATTAAGGTTAAAACACACACACACACACTCTCACACACATACACACACAAGGCTTTACTTAGGGGGCTGGTAGATTAATGAAAATAAGTGCAAAGTAAGCTTCGATAAAGTCAAAAAGTTTTCAGTTCGGGAACACACTGCAAACAAAGAGAATCAGAACACCCCTTGGATCAGAGAGTCGCATTGTTCTTCACCCCCCCAGAACAAAGTCAGTGTTGTATAAATCCACTAAATAATTTAATCACACGGGGCAAGAGCCACAAGCAGAAACACGTTCCTTGCGTTTAGGACATCGCTGGCATGAACACAACGGCTTGAGATTCATGTTTTCCAACTGTCTTTGAACGCCTCTCGTCCAACAAGTGAGTAGAGAGCGTCGTGTGATCACTGCAGCATCAAGAAAATCAGCTCTCCTGCAGCCGACAAAAGCCATTTTGTCCTCTGTGATTCTCGACAAACTTGTCGAGATGAGAGCTTCTGTACAAAATAATAAACGTCTGATTATATTTTGACAGGAGCTGCTTACTTTATCTGCTGTGTAAGCTGATGCAGTCGGTGGCCAAATCTGAGTGAAGTTTCCTTGGCTGAGCTCGGCGTCGGGCATCGATTCAACATCTCTGTTTGTCCTCCTCTGACCAAACACGCCAGGATCGTATTATAGTGAAAAGATGATAGCTTCAAAACATTTCAGTATTTTCTGCCTGAACGGAAGTTTACACGCAGGTATTTTTTTTTCCTCCTCTTCTGGGAAACATTATTGGCAGACAGAGGCGGTGTGGAGGAGACAGGAAATGAGGGGACACAGACGGGGGTAGACGAGCAACAAACGCCCCCAATCAGACCAGACCTACACATCCAGGATGCCCTGCTGCCTTTTATTTAGTTGTTACCTTTAATCCTACCGTTAATTGCATGAACACAACAACAGTTACAGCCTTAAACTGAAGTATCCTGCCTTTATTTATTTCTCCTGCCAACTACAAGTCAATCAGTTCATATTGTTGCTTTGTTCATTTTACATTTTGCTCATTTTTCCCCAACACAAAATAATGTCTTATGGTTCTTCAGATTAGCACAGCAGCATTAATTTTGTGAGTGCTGGCTCTAGAGGAGACGGGTAAAAGTGTCGGGGAATTAAAAAGCCTGGCTAATGATAACGGTTGAGCCGCGCTAATCCGAGGTTGATCTAACGACGTAATGCGCTTGTGATGTCTGCAGCCTCTAGTGGATGGAGGAGAGGCTTCTCTGGAGGCGACTGTTGATTAATTCACTTATCTCATTGAGTATTCTGAGTTCTGAGTTGTTTGATCAAAAAATATCAGTAAAAATAGTAAATATACGACAGAGTCAGACACATAGGAGCCACGCTGATAGAACACGTTTCTTTGCTCAACATTCATTTGTTTTTACGTGGACTGGAGGGAGGTATAAACCCTATCCCTGTTGAGATGCTTAAGTATCGATGTTTTTTTTTTTTTACTTTGCTGTGTCAGGTGGAAATGATCCCAAACATTGGAGCATTTTTCTCTCTTCTCCGTTTGTTATGACTCCTCCACGTTGTATCCGCATGAGCTTGTTGTCCTCTGCTGCTTCTTCTACTTTGCTGTTTTCCTTCTTTGTCGGTGTCTGAAGCATCACCACCACCCAGTCCTCAGAGCCGCTTCCATCCAAAGCCCTTTCGCCTTCTGAACTAGTCTGAAGCAGAGCATGTATGTGTGTGTGTGTGTGTGTGTGTCTCAGATGTGTCTGCGATGGAGATGTTGGCGGACTGAGACTTCAGTTCCCCCTCGGGGCCGGTGGTTACCTCAGCTGTGGTATTTATAGTGCACACACTCCCAGGTGTACAAAGTAAATACGGTTGACGCTGACAGGTACCACGCCGGCCAGGACAGGAAGTTCAGCTGTTTCCAGAATAATTCATCAGCTCACTAAAACACAAGCACCTAAACTGAGCTTGATTAGGTGTGAGAGTCTCTTAATGAGCTGCTGTTATGGACTTTTTCCTCTCAGGAGCTCGTTCATATTGAATCACGCCAATTAACAAACATAAGACAAGATTAAAATGTTTTGCTGCGAATCCTTCACGTGTATCAATATGGGAGCTAGAGCAGGAGAGAGACAGAGGCTGAACTCTATGTGCGCACTCCTCACATGGCACTTTGACGCTGTTGGCCTATTTCTGATTCTCCAGCTACACACAACCTGATAACGCTCGGTCATCTGCTTCATTCTTGTGCAAAGAGCAGCGAAAACACACCGTGACCTTGTCGTGTCAAGATACACACCATGTAACCATCACTGGTTTTCATTCCACTCATGGATCTCTGGTACATTTCATTCCCCCTCCCTCTTTCTCCGTTTCCTGTCTATAGAAAACTGTACACGGTCCAACAACTGCATGAAGAATCTGCCAAATCCACAGATGAAAACAGTCTCCGCCACTTTACTTTGGTAGTTGTACTGAAAGCAACATTGTACACACATTTCAGATGAAAAACGAAACACCCGGCCTTACCTTGGTGGCTGTGTGACGTCATGGCGGACAGGTCGATCAGGTGGGGGATCAGGCGAACGCCCGGCTCGGTGGATGTGCAGAACAGACGAGTGCGTACGAGTGTAGATGTGGTTTACAGGGTGGCAATCAGGAGATTGTTATCCTGCCAAATCTGTGGATGTCTGGCATGTGAGTCGAGGCTGAACCGAAGCACGCAGCTCAGAACGGCCTCCTCAAGAATCCCTCAAGGCTGGAAACAGGAAGCAGATGTCCAGGGCAGCCAATCCCCATGAGCCGTCAGTGTCTGGCTTCTCCAATCAGAGCAGAGCTTACTGTCTTGCCAACCTGCCAGAGTGTGAAAGAAGAATTTAAGCATTGTTAAAATAAACTGAATGAGGGAATTCAGACGTCAGATGTGAAATCGGTTTGCATTTACATCAAAACCTTTCAATTTGAAGACCACCAACAACAACAACAACAAAAAAATACCACCTCATGTCTGAGCTTCCATTTCAAGAATCCTGTAAGATAATCAGGCAATAAATATGCTCGCCTCAGACAATTTCTAGGGAGGGTGGTGTTCTGAGGCAGAGAAAAAACATGGAAAAAGTATGATGAATGAGCATGGAAACAAGGGGAACACTTTTATTAAATGATCGTTTCTTCATTGTTGTATTTTTACCTCATAAACTGGCCTTTTTTCTTTCAGGTGTAAGTGTTTGTTCTTTTTTTATTTGTAGTTTGTTGCCTGGAGCAGCAGTGTCAGATGCAATCAAGGCGCACGCTCAGATCACAATTTACCAGCGCTGATAGAAAGGGGTAAAATTGCCCCAGGGCGAGGTGGGTGGGGGTCGCATGCATGATCACGCCCTTGTGTGTGTGTGTGTGTGTGTGTGTGTGTGTGTGTGTGTTGGCACTGGTCCTCTGGAGAAGGATGGATGTGTGTTTGTGTGTAACAGAGGGGGGGTGGGGTCTCAAGACAAGAGAGCCAGACAGGGCAGCCATGAGACAAATTGCCCCCCAAAAAGTCGGTCACTGCACAGCGCACGCACACACTTTGTGACTGAAAACCAAGGAGGGGTGAACTTGTGTGTCGCAGGCAGTAGCTGGCCCTCCAGGGGGGCTTCACGCAACACCATTCTTCTCCCAGGGCGTCTCATCTGTCTCGTGTGAGTGTGTTTGTGTGTGTCCCGGGCTATTGTCCCCAAAAAAAGAACTCGCTTGATGCAGGGTGACAGGTTGAAGGAGACGTGCCCTGAAGCTGTAAGTGCAATCATGAAAACCTGGAAATGGGTTAAAATGGCAGTTAAATTCTGTACTTTTTCTTAAAAAAAAACAAAAACAATTGGCAGACTTGAAAGGATCCTAGTTGCGATTCACTCAGACGGCTCCCTGTTGGATTTTAAGGTTTTTACTAATCACTTTTAAGGCCCATCTGGCTCCAAGCTGCACCCATGGGTGGGGTGGGGTCATTTAACAACCTACCTTGGTAGATCCGGCTTTTCAAATCAGTCTTAAACTTCATTTTGACCCTCGCTTATTCATTTACATACTTTCATCACGTTATGTGCTCTCATCTTATATTATTTGCTGTCCTCACTATTCCCTCATTTTGTTGCATGAAATAACACAGCAATAACTACTATGGTTAAATTAAAAACAGCTATGTAATTGGAAAAAAAACTTGGATTAATACATGAGAAAAAAGTTGAGCTGAACAATTCTGACAATAACTTGACTATATAAACAAACTGAAAATAAATAAACACAAATCCATAACTCCATCAACCAATGAATCTGGTTTTATTTCTTTTGCACTCTCACGTTGACTCGTATCAAGAAGGAAACTAATTATTTCAGCTCCATCTGTCAAAGTACTTTGCACACTGCTGCTTTTAGAGCTACTACATTATTATTAGTCATTACTACAAATGCCTGTCACACAAAAACCTGGGCTCGCTTAACCCTTTACAACCAAAGACGTCTCAGCGCCTTTCTGTCGTTCATAATATCTTGCTAACAGCTTTAAATAAACAGAACATGTAAATTCGATGCTGTTTTTAACAGCTTTAACGCCCCCATTCACAAAAAAGGCTTGACGCATGCAGAGAATTACCACCGCCCATCCCGAACCATTCACACACACACTTACGCAGGCCTGGACCTTCATTTTGCGCCTTTTTTCGCGACTAAAACATCAGTTTGCAGCGAAGAAACGCTTTGTTTCCAGTACATTAATGCCCAAAAGCACTAAAAATAGCCCAGCAACAATCGGCATAATAAACATCGCCTGTCCAATCCCCCCTTCTTCCTCCTCCACCTCCCTCCTCCTAGCTTACACACTTCCCGCTCGCTACAGCGCAATAAACGGTCAGGAAATGTTTAGCTAGCCGCTGTGTACAACTCCAATCCTCCCCGACACAAATAAACAACAGCCACCCTCGGAGGAGAAATGAACAGCTGAGGTGGAGCTAAGGGAAAACTTCAGTCGGACATTGTTTTGATGATGAGCCTGCCTGTGCATCGCATCCCTGCCCGGGTAAAAAAAAACAAAAAACAAAAAAAAACACTGAACCCGACCGGAGCCGAACTCACCAGCAGCTCGGCTACTCCCGCCCGAAGGCAGCCAGGCGTCCCGACATGACTCGGCTTCTACTCCTCTCCCATGTTATTCTCTTTGGGGGGTTCTCAAGCTCACCGGGAAGGAGGGAGGGGGGGCACGAAAAAATCATCTCCTGACAGATTCCGCCATACTGGATTTTTTGTAACAGCCCAGCGTCACATGGAGCCCTTGCTTGGAGCGGAGGGGCGGGGTCAGTCCGCTGATCGCCGCCGATCGCTGCCATTAATAAATACACCTCTGCACGTGCGTCAGGTGTCACTATCTGCCTCGACCCTGAGGTGCACGAGGTCCTGGAAGTGGGTCAGATATGATCCGGGACCCAAACGGCGTGGCTTCATCAACAGTCACTGACATTGGACCTTGGCCCACACACGGTTCATGTTTATAATGTTGAAATATTTTTCTTACATACATCTATAAAAATGTCGTGTAGGGGGGTGTGATAGGGAGAGAGCGGGTGTAAGCGAATGTGTGTGTAAGAGAGAGAGAGAGAGAGAGTGTGTGTGTGTGTGTGTGTGTGTGTGTGTGTGTGTGTGTGTGTGTGTGTGTGTGTGTGTGTGTGTGTGTGAGAGAGAGAGAGAGAGAGAGAGAGTACAATATATGTAAATCTAAATTCCACAGGACATGACAGCAGGTCACATTTTAACTTGGAGTAGAAACACAAAAAATAAATATTCTTAACACATATAAATGGCACGTTAATTTCAATGTTTTACTTTTAAAAAAAGCTGGAATATGAAATTAGAACAATATTGCATAATGAAGATGATGCAAGTACTTCTGTTTTTATCGTATCATGAATGGCAATAAATCATTACACAAATCTGTCATATTTTATTCACAATTCTATTAAATTATGTCTATTTCTGCAAAAATACTCAACAATAAGAAGAAGAAAAAGAAGATGCGATAATTCAATTGGCGATGTGGTATTAATGTGTAATATGGAGGCCGTTGTTTGTTCTGGTCTATCGTTCCTATTATTTTGGCCAGGCACAATATAAACGAGAGCTTCCAATGATGCCTCACTGTCCTCTCTGACAGTTGAACAATGTAAATGTGGTTAAAAAAGAAACGTAATAAGTGTGTAATACAGTGAACAGGTTTACCTGACTAAAAAGCCAGTTAGTGGCAAATTTCCCAAAGCGCCTGAGATTTATTGCAACTACCCGTCTCCCCACTACTCAGCACTTCACGTCCAACGAGCAGCAGCAGCCGCGTTTTGATCAAATTTCCAGTCATTGTGACATGAAAGAGCCCCCGCTGCTCACCGCTCTAATGCAATATGCTTTTATTTCCATTACTTCCTATTTGATTTTGCATCTCAGCCGCCACCCACGGGTGTAACTCCAACCCCGCCACCGCCTTGCCTCAGCAGGCTGATTACTGTGATGTGCTAACCAGTAATCGGAACTGCAGATGCAACGTTTGGTGACACACAGTGGCTCCTTTCTAGAATAATTTAGGAGGAATCAAATCTAGCAAGAGGTCAATCACATCGATTAAAACCTCTTCAGAAATCAAACTGTTCATTCTTCAACTCCGTCCTCCACAGGGATGTCAAAGGTCAATCCTCCAGTAGCACCTTCCCTCCATTCCCTCCCTGATTTTTGTCAGATCTGCTTTTATAGTTTTAGCTCAATGTCCCGACTTGCCGTTCAGTTACTTGCATTTGTTAATCGAGGTCGTTCCTCTTTTGGACTACAAGGGAAGGTCTGTTGGGATGTCCGTAACCATGGCAACAGAGGATTATAATGTCTGTGGATGAGCTACGGCGCATTGGTTATGTAAGGTGGTGGATCTTGGAGGCATCTCTGATGGGTGTTTTTTTTTTTTGCACTGAGTTCTCAGAAACTCCCGTGTCCAGTGTTTTACTATGAATTCAACCCTTTTTCTCAGCGCAAATGTACAAACCACTACGAAATAAGTTGAAAAATATTTCTGAAACAAGCTTCAATTGCAATATCAACAGATGTCATAGCTCTGCTGGAGCAGTAAAATCAATACATTGTTATCCTTTATATATTATAAATATATGAGTGTGAGTGCGTGTGTAACCTATAAAAGGCCACAAAAGATCCACTGAATGACGGACAGTTGTTTTTTTTTTCAGAGGGTGGGGGGGCTTTTGATGACGTGGACGCACACACAAAAATGTGCGTGCGTGAGTGTGTGTCCAGAGCACTGATGTCAAAGCAGGGATTAGATTGGCTTATGGTTCTCAGAGCTGCACATTTGCAACTCGCTGCACATCACGTTTGCATTGCCAAATTGCTGATTATGTTAGTTTAAGCGTCCCTGTCCTTCCACTTGATGTTTATACCAAGTGAGGGTCACTTCAAGTCCTCGTGATGCCTTTAAAAGCAGCAAAGTGCCTTACATGGCTCTGGAGGTAAAAAGAAAAAGAAAAAAAAAAAAAAACAGAACCTGAGCGATGATGTTCCAAAAATACTCTGTGTTTTTGGCCAGCGGCTGGAAGAGGAGCAGCCATCAGGCCTGGAGAGTCAACAGTCGGGCGCAAACTACTGCTCTGGCGGCCACAGCAGACACATCACACGCGGCCTGCGGACCAGACCACTTGTGATGCACACACACACAACCGGCTGTTAGTGGTTGGAGAAGGGAAGCCGTCGTCTCACCCAGTGCGGTCCCACATGAGTCAGACAAAGCAGGCCGACCTCATGGAGAAACTTTGCTCTGCCAGCAAGACAGAAAACACATCGTTTGACAAGCATGTGATTGGATTTTTATCAGAGAAACGGATCTAAAATAATATTAGGTGAATTACACCTTTTTTGGCATGCTGTAATTTTCCAGGATGCAAACTGAAAGCTGTAAAAAGAGAGAGAGAGAAAAAAAAGCAGTTGAGACTAAAAGTTTCCATCAAAGCGTCACATGGAGTAATTACCTCTCACACAGCTCCAGGCCTTATTACTGATACTACGTGTGTAATAACATGAGTGTGTGTGAGCAGCAGCGGCAGACATAAACCAGCCTGCAGGAGTGATAAAGCCAGAAACGTTGTGATGACGGGTCGCTGCCGGTCCAGGTGACGGCGGAGAGGAGCCCACCCAACGTGCTGCTCCACAGCATCCACCATCTTTCTTGTTTTGGTTTTTTTCTCGTAAACTGACGCTCAGGTGACTCAGTCATGTTGTTTTCCCGGGGGTCAGCTCGTGACCTCTGACATACGTCAGGCTCAGATTTGTCAGACAGTTAAACAGTGTGATCGACTCTGACATCCGCTTTAAAAACAAAAGCCGTGTGTGTGTGTGTGTGTGTGTGTGTGTGAGCGTTCCGGCTCACAATGGCGCTCTTGTTTTTATCGTGACGTCATTAAACCGCTTTGATCGTTTTCTTTCGATTCAGTTTGGAAACTCATCGCAGACAGCAAAGAACTAATTGAATCAGTTGACAAATACATAACTTTCTCCATCAACACACACACACTCTCAGCTCGTTTCCTCTGAACAGAACTAAGCTCATGCAGCCATCAACAATCAGGAGATGTTGCAGCATCACAACAGTGACCATAGTAACCACATTTTATTCATTGATTCTGTGATGCCGATTTATCTTACATAACTTTTCTAACACATTCTAACATATCTAAAACCACCTGAACCTGAGCAATGGCCTGTTTCTACATCCTTACTGGGCATTTATTTACACCTCTCTGAGCTGCAAACCCTGAAAGAATCCCTTAAGTGTCTCACGATGGCTGATTTCAAAGGGAAAGAATTACTCGCTACGTCTCGGTATGAAGAGGAGTTAATTTAATTACATAGGAAAACATCAGATCAGTGCTTGCATCATCCTTCAAAAATGCCCACAAGCTTGATCAGATGAATTTGCTGGGAGTGGAGGTGGAGCAGAATGACGGCCGGCGAACGTGATGGAGTGAATCAGAGGATTGATGAAATGAAGCAGCTGCAACCAGCGTCGTAACTAATGTCATCTGAATTTCCAGGGTGAAAGCTCAACGGCCCCCTGCCAGCGGCGCTGAACAGCAGTGTCTCGCTCTCAGTGCAGATTTAAAGTGTCCATAGAACGCACGGTCTGATGTTTCCACATGTCACCACATCAGGAGAGCCTCGCATTTTTCCAGGGAAGGTTTGAAATGTCAAACGCTTGCAGCCAGTAAAACTTATTTAGGCATGCAGTCGCTGAGCTCTGCCAGCAGCGAACAGCAACACACATGAAAGTGGGAGGAAAGAAAATACAGTCGACAAACTGTGTCAAGCGTTTGTAATGACTCAGGCCGAGAGCGTGGATGGATGCGATGAGAAGGAGAGCAAAGCCCCTGCGGTTCACTGTCGTCTGGAGCAGCTTGGACGCTGTCAGACGTCTCGGGGAAGAGAGGTCAGAGGTCATATCTACAGGGGTTGTATATTTGTATAACAACTGGTGGAAACATCAGGGTGTGATGCACCAGAGTAAAACAAAACTCTAAAAAAAACTAAACTAAAAGAAAACTGTTCCACAGTTGGAAAGAAATGAGCTGAATTTAACTTTTTACAGTGGGAATACATATAAATACTCTATGTACATCATCCAAAGTATAATCAGAGAAATTTTTACATCACTTGTATACATGTCTGTCTAAAGCTCACTTGCCATTAAGAGGCCACAAAATGCTACTTGTCAAAGGGTGAGAGATGTTTGAACCGGAACGAATGACGTTGACATTCCCGCCCATAGAAAAAGTATTTTAAAAGTCACAACTTCACATAACTCTTCGAAATATATAGTTTTTACTTGAACAATGCTGTCAAATTGTTTGTGTTCATCTGAATCATGATCGTTTTCGCCATCTACCGGCCATAATGAGAATAGCAAGGACCAGACTTGTGATGTCATCACCTTGCGCCCGTCAACTCCTAGAATTCTAAAGTTTGCCCCGAATTTATATATGAAGGTGGTTAGTGTAGTAAAGCAGAACGTGAAAAGTGAAATCTGTAGCTCGTACAATAAAGAAAGTTCTTAAACACGACTACAAAGATATATGTCATATTCAACTGCCAGTAAATTTAACGTATTACCTGCGGTGAAGCTAACAGGCCTCCCTTTCAGAACTGACGGAGGGAAAAGCCCACCTCTTTTACCCCGTCACCGGAACATGTGAGGAAAACATGGGCATGTTTTGACATTTCATTTATAACGACTATACAAATGCTTATAACGCCGACTTCGACGTTCCCTAGCTTTTGGACACATTTGTGTCTTGCAAGTGAATCAGTCCGGACACTTACCTGAACTCAGGTCGTTGCTTTCCGCTTGTTTTGCTATCTTGAAGCGAGCTAACATGGCTAACACGGAGCAAAACGAGATCGAGCTCCACGGAGATGAAGAGATTATAGATGTTATCGAGCTGGAGGACACGGAACCTGGTCCCGGTGGGTTGGAAACAGTCAACACACAGTTTCTACCGAACACACACACTGACAGCCCTGACACTGGCTTCCAGCAGCTGGAAGTGTGTTCAAGTTAACTAGCTTCAGTTTGATCAGCTGTGTTGTGTGAAAAAGTTCGTTCGACTTGCTCAACTAACGTTAAGTCCTATTTCCCCCCTTAACATTATTTTTAATTATGATTGTTATTATATCCATCTACTTTTGTTGTGAATTGTCATTATTTGCCACATTTCTGGATAAAATATACATTTTTAGTATGATAGATCCAAATCACCTTGTTTAACCTGTAACAGATGACCTGGCTGATGACTTGGAGGACGTTGACTTTGAGGAAGCTGCCAACGCAGACGATGAAGGCTGGGAGACAGAGGACGAGATGGAGGCGGAGCAGGATGACAGCGAGCTGACCTTCTCCAAACACACTGGTAGCAGCCCCCCAATCCCCCGCCCCAGACACATTCAGTGTTATTGAAAGAAATGAACTTCAATCACTCCATGTGTCCAGGTTCTGTGTTTTGCGTCAGCTTGGACCCGGCGACAAACAGTTTGGCAGTAACAGGAGGGGAAGACGACAAGGCGTACGTGTGGAGGGTGAGCGACGGGGAGGTTGTGTTTGAGTGCACAGGTGAGTCCCGAACGTCCTCGCAGCAAACGTCCAGCGTCCGACAAACTGAATCGTTCTGCCTCCACAGGTCACAAAGACTCGGTGACGTGTGCTGTGTTCAACCACGACTCCTCTCTGGTGGCGTCAGGTGACATGAGCGGTGTGATTAAAGTCTGGAAAATGGAGACCAAAGAAGAAATCTGGTCCTTCGAGGTCGGAGATCTGGAGGTAGAAGACACACGTGCACATTCCTGCTGAGTTGGACCAGCACCTTGTTAAACGGTGGTCGTCTGCTCTACTTCCTCCTCAGTGGTTGGAGTGGCATCCCTGCGCTCCCGTGCTGCTGGCGGGAACAGATGACGGCAACGTGTGGATGTGGAAGATCCCGGCTGGAGACTGTAAGATCTTCCAGAGCTCTGCGTGCCAACCCATTACTGGAAAAGTCCTGCCGGATGGTACCCCCCCCCCACACACACACACACACACACACACTGAGCGACAAGTTGACCAAACAGACGACACACATTCTCTGCAGGTAAACGGGCCGCGGTCGGTTATGACGACGGGACAATTCGCTTCTGGGATTTGAAGCAGGGAAACGCCATCCATGTTATTAAAGGTGAGGTGTTTCCTCTTCGTGCTGACATTTTTATCCCCAGTGTTGATTTTAACAGCAAACTCTGATTTAGTCTTTTGAATAACACACCATTTAGTTTTAGTCAGAATACTGGAAATCGGTCTGTTATGAAACGGCAATACAGACCGAGATTCAACAGCAGTAGTACAAAACATGTATTGTATATTATATTATTTGTATTATTATTTATTTGATTTATTCTTAATGTCAAAAACACAAAAGATAATCTCACATCTCACAGAAACTATACATGCGCTACCCTGAAACGATTGGCTCTGATTGGATGTCCTCCCCACTTGTCCCACAAAGACTCACTGTGACTGGATCTCTTCTCCATGTCTCATTTTAATTCGTTACTCGCTACACACTAAGTTTCAGTTATATTTCATGACAGTGTTTGTCTTTGCAGACTTTTTGTTAGTTTTGTTAGTTTTTATTACTTCTTCACCCATAAAAAAAGTTGAATATTTTCTGACATAATCTTTGTCAAAGAAATAAAACCTTTTTGCCTCTTCGGCCAGGTCAGGACGGACACCAGGGGGCGCTGACCTGCATGGCCTGCAACAAGGACGGCTCTCTGGTGCTGACGGGATCAGTGGACGGCTGCGCCAAGCTCATCAACGCTGCTACGGGCAAGGTGGGTGCCATGACGACGACCCGACACAGCTGTCTGGATGTGGTCTCACCTCCGTGTGTGTGTGTGTGTGTGTGTGTGTTTGTCAGGTGGTCGGAGCGTTTTCCGTGGAAGGAGGCAAAGCCAAAGCATCCAGAGATGAGGAGGAGGAATCCAACTCGGTTGAGTCTGTCGGCTTCTGCCACATGTGAGATCAGTCACTGACGTCACGGCAACGACTGCACAAAACCGCTGTGATGGCGTTTGATAACGTGACATAAACACGATGGAGGACATGGAGGCGATGGCCGCTCCATCCAGATGTTTGTGGAGGTTCTCATCAGCAGACGAGGAAAAAAGAACAGGATGTGAAGAAAGAGCTTCACAGTCTTACCAATGTTTCTATTTTCTGACTTAAAAATCCATATGTGGGCAACTATGAACGATGACGTACACAACAACTGATGATGTAAAACGTGTCAGCTGTTAGCCGTAGCTCCTATGAACAGACGTGAAACAAAACAAAAACAAAAGCTGTTAAAATTGAAGTGATGACGTCAAACGAGCAGCAGGTTCCAGGTCCGATCCCCGATGGAAATACAACAAAAGGAAGTCTAGTAGTAGTTGTAGTTTGATGGTGTTTGTGTTTGTCAGTCTCCCCCTGGTGGCCGTGGCGTACCTGGACGGGACTCTGGCCATCTACGATCTCTCCACACAGGTGCTGAGGCACCGCTGTCAACACGAGGTACGGAGGCGGCGCAGAGACGCTGCGTCCTTTCTTTGCACTTCTTCTCCTCCTCCTCCTCTACTTCCATTTCCTCTCATCCAGGCCGGCATCGTTCACCTGCAGTGGGAGGAGTCTTCTTCCGTGGTGTCCACCTGCAGCTTAGACGGAGCGCTGCGCCTTTGGGACGCCCGCTCTGGCAACATGGTGTCAGAGTATCGTGGGCACAGCGGAGAGATCCTGGACTTCAGCGTCAGCAGGTACGAGCGCGTCCCATCGTGCGTCTCACGTCTTTCTCCTCACCCACCGTTCGTTCTCTCTCGCCCCACAGGGACGCCACTTTCGCCGTCACCGCCTCCGGAGACAACCAGGCCAAAGTGTTCTGCCTCCAACGGCCCGATCGATAAAGACACCGTCATCAAAATATTCCTGAGAGTTTTTATTCCGTGATAGGAATCTGAGACTAAACAGATTCAAAGAGTGATACATGATCATGTCCTCTCCTCGTTTCATGTTGTGTCCTCTTCAAGTTTTCCATTTTTCAGCCAAACTGAAGTGTAAATACAATATGAACTGCTGGGAAACCATTAAAGTTCATTCTCATCGTGGTCATCGGCTTCCTGTTTATTCCCAGGTTGAACTTGATCAAGCGCAGATGTCGAGTCAGTCGGCATCGTCACGAAAAACATGTGTGGTCCGAGCGCAGCTCATCTGATTGGAGGTCAAAGGTCACTTGGATTCCAAACGCTTCTCGTCTCAGAGAACACCTCTGGTCCAGAAGTGGGGGTCAAAGGGTTTTTTTTCTTTAAATCAATCGAGTGTTTCCAGATTGAACCCCGTCTCCGTTGTTGTTACACTCCCGTTCCGTTCGCTCCTTCTTTCGCGTTGAGGGAAAAACAAGAGCATCCTGTGCACAAGTGTGTCTTCCTGATGCCCGCCGCCGTCCTATCTGGGCGTGCCGCATCCCGCCAGCATGTTTGTGTGTGTTTCAGTGGCCTGCAGGGTTTGTGGGACAGCTGTGAGGCGTTCAGGGACTTCTTTCGCTGTGTTTACCCACACGGAGACACATCTGTAAGACGACTTCTGGTGATCTGTGACTGGTCAGACTGATGGTGGAGGAAGACGAGGCCAGTGACAAACACACACACACACACACATCTGTTTCCTAGACAGATGTTATCCACTGTAAATCATGCAGTAAACAGGACCGGTCAGGACGTGTTTCCAGGAACCAGCGTGTCCTCGTTGTACTTTGACGTGCGGCTCGTCCTCCCTGTGCAGTGTCTCTGGGGACACTGTTTAAAACCATTATCAGACTGGAGCTCGTCCATCTCCACCCGCGTCAAATATCAGCGCAGGAGGCTCCGCTTGTTTGGCCGGCCGAGGACGTCAGCCTGACGCTGTGTTTAAATGTGTGTTATGAGTTCAGACGTACACACTGCTGGACGTGTTTGTTCAGTTTGGGCTCAAAGGAAACATTTGAAATATTCACTCATTTATTTCCCTGTGTGTCCACTATCCATTCACTGCGGCACGGGAAACTAGGATTGGATGGTTTTTTTTAAATTACACTTTCACACATGTAAATTTGGACCGTTACACATGATAATGGGATATTTTATTTAGTTTTTATTTCATGTGAATAATCATGAATCCTTATATTTTGCTTCGGTTCTTTTTGAATACCAATGTTTGTACTGTCAATAGAAATACTTATTTGACAACAATATATGAATTAACTGCAAAATAAAACGTGTATCCTATTTATGATCATTTATTATTATTTGTTTCTATGCACCTTTCTGTATTTCTGTTTTGTCCTTTAAAAAAAGAGAAAAAAGACCTGACCTTTGTCTGGACAGTGGAACATTCTCATCATTTGTGATGTCATCTTCTACCATTCATGGCCGCCTGAGAGACAAGAAGACGAAGTTAGTAGGTCAGAAGTCGGAGGAGGCTGCAGCTCCTCCTCCTCCTCCTCCTCCTCCTCCTCCTCCTCGCTCACAGGATCTGAACAGAGGAGTCGTACTCTCCTTCGGCTGCTCGCTCGCTGTCTGTGATGAGGTTTCCTGGCCGGTCGGAGTGGTCCAGGAGCGTCAGGATTGTTTAACATGCTGAACAGGTAAATATTCATCTGTTTATGGACACATCAGTTTGTAAGTTGTGTGTGTGTGTGTGTGTGTGTAGCATCTTTCTGGAAGAAGACTTCTGCCGGATCAAGAAGTGTGTTTTTACTGTAGGAAAGGTCACGTACAGTAACTTGACAAACAAGAGGTGTAATAAAACACCCCGTAAAGCATATAGGCGTGTGGTGTAAGTGCTGTTTTACTGTCGACCCCCGTGAGAATCCGTCATAAACGTGTGGTTTTCGAAGCCCTGCCAGAGGATGTGTGTCTGTCAGCAGACAAGATCCTTTCCTGTGTCCGTTCTCCAACAAACAGCCTGAATTAAACCAGCAAGGTCCAGGAGGCAAACAGCAAACAGGAGTTGAATTCTAATCCAAAGGCCATTTTTTACTGTTTTAAAAGTACATTTACCGTCTAATTCCTTTCACGTCCTCCTCATCGCCCCGTTGAGCTGTGATGTGCCTGAAACCAGGAGCCGTCGCTGCTCCATAATCATCTGTCGGCTCCACGACTCGTTTATCGTCTGATCGGGAGTCGGAGCTGGTCTGGTAATCTGGTTTGGCTCCTCCAGAGCATCTCCTCTTCCAGAGCACGCAAACTCAAAGCACTTTAAAACAAGGTGTCATTCACGCTGTGGGAGCTGTTTGACGAGTTGAACTCATATTTTCAGTTCTATTTTCACATAAACCAACAGAAATCAAACAATACTGAAAGTTTGTTTCAATTCAGGTTATGAGGAGCCCAGAAATGTGTGAATAAGAATAAGAAACCAGCACACCACAAGAGGAGGGGTCTCATTTCACACAAACTGACAGGAATCAAACCAAACGTCTTCAAACGTTTCAGTTTATCAGAAACAATTTGTACAGTTTTCAGGATGACCTGACCCCATTATTGACAAAAAGACACATATAAGAGTGTGTGTGTGTAAGAGTGTGTAGAGCTGGTGAGACTAAGGCTTCTAAACGAATGAGGGCGGAGTGCAAAACCCAAAGAAAACACTCAGAAAACGACAAGAAACAGAGATTCTACCTTCAGAGATCTGAGATCTTGGAGCTGCAGGCTGCTGACAAGCTGATTGGCTGCAGGTGTGCAGCCGACAGGTGGCAGGAGGAGGATTGATTGACAGCTCTGGACACCTGCCGGCCACGCCCACTCAGCCAAACACAAACAAACCACAACAAGTAAATATGAAATGGTTGATGAAATGGAACTGTCTTCTCCTCCTCTGTCCGTAGCGACTGACGGGAGAGGACTCGTGGCGGATCTCACCCGCGATGGCCGCCAGCGGTTCCGGCGCCCTGCTCAGCGAGGAGCGGCTCATCTACGCCATCACCGTCCCGCTGTCGACCTCCATCATCCTGGCCAACCTCGTCATCATCCTGGGCATCGCCGGGAACCGCCAGCTCCACAACACGCCAAACTACTTCTTCCTGAGCCTGTTGGTGGCTGACATGTGCACGGGGGTGGCGCTGCCCTTCATACCGCTGATGGGTTTGAACCGGGAGCTGAGTTTTAGCTCCTGTCTGGTGGCTCACGTTTTCCCCAATTTCCTCTTCCTGGCTTTTCTTTTCAACTTGGTGATGGTCCACTACGAGCGCTACGTCTGCATCACCGACCCGCTGCATTACGCCAACCTGTGGGTGCATCGCAGCTTTCCTTTGGCGCTGCTGGTGGTCTGGGCGCCGCCGCTTTTGTACGCTTCCCTGCCCGCTTTCGGGTGGAGCAACTGGACCGCGCCCGACTGGAACGGCTGCTGCCCAAGTCGCCAGACGTTCCTGGACTGCTCCGTCAACGCCACCAGCTGCTGCTCGTACAAGCGAGTGTTCCCCAACGCGTTCATCTACTTGGAGGTGTATGGACTCGTCCTGCCGGCCATCCTGACCATCGCCGCGATGACCGGCCGCGTCCTGTGGATCACCCGCGGCCAGCTGAGGGACATCTGCCGCCTGCATCGCTCAGTGGAGCGCGGCCAGGTCTCGGACCAGGAGCAGCGGCTGAACCTGCGGTACACCCGCTGCGTGGTGGCCGTGTCGCTGACGTTCGTCGCCTGCTGGGTTCCCTACCTCATCTACATGCACGTCTGCATCGCCTTCTTGATCATCGACACCAAGTGGAGCTCGTCCACCCACATCGTCCTGTCCTGCACGGGGATCGGGAGCATGGCCGTGGTGCCGCTGGTGCTCGGCCTCGCTAACAGGCAGTACACCGAGCCCGCATCCAAACTTCTCCAGAAGCTCCGAGACAGGTGGCGGCGAAGGACACCGGGATCCAGCGAGGCGGCAGTCTGAAACGACACATTCCAATATTTACGGTATTTATAAGGATGTCGGCTGGCAATGCTGCACGAAACACAATGACATTGACTTGTCCCTGAATAAAGTTCTCCAAACGACCACACCTGTATAAATAATAAGCAATGTCACGCTCCAGTGATTTCACACTCGGGTTCTGTTACGTTAAATCCATGTTACACGATGGTAACGTTACACTGTAGTAAGGTTACACTATGTCTATCACGTCTGCTTGTCGTCTTTCCATGGAGGAGGCTGATGTGAAGACAAGACGACAGTGGGGGGATGATTCGTAGACTTTGGGACCACAGGGGGACCAAAGGGCAGCAGCTCCCTCAGGTGCTCCGGTCTGGGTCCTTCCAGAGACAATCCAGAGACTAGAACCTTCATCTCAGCGCGTTGCTCCAAACAAATATTTTGACTGGATTTGAGGGTCGGTGGGTCACGGACACAGACACAAGTCTGACGATTCAGCTCGCTCTCCACACACGACGTACCGTTGTGTGTTCACGGCGCAGACGTCTGGGGATTATTTGAAGCCCGTGTACGTTTTCTCCATCTGTCAGCCCCAAGAGTTTACTTCTACTTTCCTTTTCTGGGTGTTTATCAGCACACTGGTCTGCCAGCTGAGGAGGACAGAGGGATGCGTTCACAGTCATACATCAAAAAAAAAAGACACGTCGAGATCAACTTGGGCCAGGAGGAAAGATGCGCCAAAATATTTCCCTTCAACAACGCCGAATAAACACACGTCTGAAATGTTTGAAACAGCGTGTGGGTGGAAGCGGGACAGCGAGCACAGGTGGAAAACGCAGACTGTAATGAAATTAAGAGGAGTCTGAACGTGATGGGACATTAGGAGTGATGAGGGTCAGCACCAAACACAAGAACAGACAGGGAGTTTTCCACTCTGGAATATTGCATTTGTCAGGAAAGAAGGAGAAATGAATGCAGACTGCCGGGGCCCCCAGTGTTTTTTACCTGACAAACCCAGTTAGCGGAGCTGAGCAGCCGTTCCACGTCCTGGTAGAATCTAACGGCATTCATCAGTCATATTTCTGGAGACAAACATGCAATTAAATCAATTACTTATGGAAAGTCAACAGTCAACAAGTTTAGTTCCAGCTGAACAACGTCTGCGCTGTTGACTAGTGTCTGATACAGTCGGTGAATGACTGAAGGAGTTTGGTGGTTCAGACAGACGCATCTCAGCACGTGAAGCCTTCGTTCTAAGGTTCAACATCAGATGTTGCTCTGATAAAGTCATTGGAGCAGTTGTCCTATTTCATTTGAACCCAACGGCTGCTTCAGGGTTCGTTGGAGTCAGGTGTGTACGTGACATCACAAACAAAAAGACTACAAGAAGACACAGACACACTTCTTTTTTTGTGTGTTTATTCACTGTAATTTGCCACAAACGCTTGTTCCCATTTCAACAGAAAGACGGTGAAATATCGCTCTGAGACCCCCAAAGTCCATGCAGATGTCGTTTTTCAGAACCCCGTGTGCAGTAAATCCTCCCTGACATGAAAACAACTCCCAACTCGATCCCACACACCCTCTTTTTTTGGACGTTTTCACACACTAACCCAACACATCTGTTCATGAAAACAACAGAAAGCTAAAGAAAAAAGAAAAGAAAAGAAAAATGCTGGTAACAAGTAAAGTCCCTGCTTGAAGCCCAGAAAAGCTCACCCTGCCCGAGAAGCTTCAGTAGAACCTGACGAGGACGCGGTCAAACAAAGTCATGTGCTTTCCGATATCACCCCCCCTGCCTCCACCTCCACCCTGATCAGCACACGTCCGTCGGCGTACGTCGGCTGGCCCGGCTTGGCTGTCAGGGTGGCAGAAGGTTCTGGGGACCGTGGCTTCTCTGGCGGGGGCTGCTGGACGTCTGTGTGCGAGCAAGGACGTGGGCGTTTTAGAAATCTGAGTGAGAGAGAGGTCGGGTGTTAGTGAGACGGGAAACGTGGTCGGGGGCGGCAGAGGCGCAACACTGGTTCTCACCTGAGTTGCGCATGAGGTCGTTCATCCTGCGGAGGAGGGACACGGGTGTTAGAGCTCCATGGCCAACCAGCGTGTGTGTGTGTGTGTGTGTGTGTGTGTGTGTGCTCACCTCTGCTCCTCCCCCTCCAGCAGCTTGCGGTAGGTGGCGATCTCAATGTCCAGAGCCAGTTTGAGGTTCATCAGCTCTTGGTGCTCCCGGATCTGTCCAGCCAGGTCCTGCTTGGCCCGCCTCAGGGCCTCCTCCAGCTGGGCGATGTCGGCGCGGGCCCGCTCCACGTTCCTGTCACCTTCGAGAACGGCGTCGTTGATGTCCTTCTTCAAGGCCTCCTCCTGCGGGGGGGGGGGGGGGGGGAGAAGAGGCCATGAGAGGGTGGCTCGGTACGCAGAGAGGAGCGCTGAGGAAGCGAACCTTCCTAGCCAGAGCCTCCAAGTCTCCTTTGAGTCTCTGGATGAGGCGCAGCGTGTCGGAGATCTCCCTCCGGACGTCGCGTACTTCCTGCTCACGCTCTCCAGCTTTTAGCACCATCACGTCTATCTGCAGGGGGAAGAGTGACACGACAATGGCTCTCGTCCTCAATCGAGTTCGCCGGGTTTGACCTTCTCCGTCCTCGTCACCTTCTTCTGGTTCCAGCGCTCGGCCTCCTCCCGGGTGTGGGCGGCCATGTTGGCGTACTGCTTCTTGACGCTCTCGATGATCTCGTCCATGTCCAAGGAGCGCCTGGTGTTGTCCCGTATGACAACGGTCTCGTTCTGGATTTGAGACTCTAGCTCCTTGATCTCCTGCAGACAGGACGTCCGAGTTTAGGATCTTTGACATAAAAACAAAAAAAAACCCCAAACAAACAATAACCTGAACACGTTCAAGATCAGCGTCACCTCGTCGAAGCCGACCCTGAGGAAATCCAGCTTCCCCACCAGGTCCTCGGCATCCAGAGCCAAGTCTACAGCTTGCAGGTGACCATTGTCTGCCTCCTGGTGGACAAACACGCGTGCACACGTGAGCAGAAACCCCCCCCCCAGATGGTGGAGCAGATGAGGAAAAGCAGCTTCTCGTACCTTTTTGGTGACGACAAAGTCATTCTCCAACTCCGCTTTCTTCAGCAACTCGTCCTCGTATCTGAAACAGGTTGACAACTGGAATAAACTCCATGTTCTTTTGCTCCCACGTGAGAGCATCGTCCTTCTGACCTCTTCCTGGTGTCCTCCACCTCCTCCTGGTTCTGACGCAGCTCCGCCTTGAGTTTGTCCTGGTCCTGGAGCAGCTTCTCGATCTGCTGCTGGAGCTCGTCCTCCAGCTGCTTCACGATGTCCTCCACCTTCCCGTCGTAGTTGTCCTGATCCTTCAGGATCTTCAGCTTGGTCTCCAGCTTTTTGTTCTCGTCCTCCAAGTTCTTCACCTGAGGAACGCAAGACGTGTGACTAAGTCGTGCTGAAATTGTCCACTAGATGGCGCACTCCATGCAGTTACATGATGAAAAGACTTTTCATGGCCTCGGGACACAAAAAGAGGACTGAAGAATTACTTCAGAATCCAGTTTGACAAAACGCTCCATCCTGTTGGAGCACGGAGCTTCTTACCACTGCTCCACAAAACTTTATCTCTTAAGGAATAAAAACATCCAATTAACAAACCGTTGCCCTACAAAAACAACGAATACAATACAAATTAGAATATAATTCATTGGTTGACTGAATCATTTCAATGTAATTTGTCTTTGTTTTGAATGGTTAATGTCTTTGTGCTGTTTTAACTTTTCTCTGGAAGTTTTAATAAAGGCCAAATCGTATAACCACAAATAAAGGTCATAACAAAAATAAATTCAAGTCAAATGAACTTATAACAACTTATAATCCATTGGTTGATTGAATAACTTGAATGTAAATGACTATCACGTAAGCACAAGGACAACAAGAAAAGTAAATTAAATTCAATTAAAACAATAAATATAACAAACTATAGTGACAATCTGAATGATTGATGAAAGCTGCACATCATCAAAATAATGAAAATAACAAAACAAAGTGAAGTAAAAATTACATTACAAACATTAAGCAGAACACAAAATACTAATCTGAATGAAAATGAACATTTTATAACCACAAATAAAGAAAATAACAAAGTCAAGTCAAGTAATACATTTAAAACAACAAATACAACAGAATACAACATTGTTCAAAATCAAACAACACGAAACTTGAGTGTGAGACACAAACCTTGTCAATCAACATGACGAACTTGTCGTTCAGACCGACCATGTCGTCCTTCTCCCGGGACTTGCCCGAGGAGTCCACGCTCCTGGGGGGCGCGGAGCTGCCGGGGCTGTACGACTGGCTGCTGTAGTCTCTGGGTTTGGACATGTCGGCGGCGGAGGATGGAGGAGGATGGAGGAGGAGGAGGATGGTGGAGGCTGGAGGACGACGGAGGACGCACAGACGCGCTCCTCCGGATCAGCCGTATTTAAGGCTGGGGGAGACCGCTGCCACCTCCCCCGGGGCTCCATGAGCGTCCAATCCGCAGAGGATGCGAGGTGTGAGGGAGGAAGATGAACGTGAAATACCTGAACATCCACATGTTGCCCAGGGGCGTGGGGGTCCACGAGCCAATGGCGCCTTCGGGGGCGGGTGCAGGTGGGTATAAGGCGCCCCGAGGGGTGTGCGGAGTCACTTCCAGGTGGCTCGTTATCCCTGCTGACATCATGCCTACAAACACCGCTGCCAGTATGTTCGGAGGGGCCGGGGGCCGCGGCGCCAGGGCGTCCGTGGCGAGCCTGGAGGGGCTGCGCAACGTGCTGCGCAACGACACGGAGCGCGACGCCGCTCCGGCCGCGTCCGCCGCTCCTCTCGCCGCCGCCTCCGCCGCGTTGGCTCCGCCCGCCGCTCCGGTCGCCCCGGCGGACGACAAGCAGACCATGCGGGGGCTGAACGACCGGCTGTCCGGTTACCTGGGCAGGGTGAAGCGGCTGGAGCGGGAGAACCGGGAACTGAGGGGGGAGATCGATGAGATTCTGGCCAAAAGGAAAACACCTGAGGGGCGCGACTGGGAGGAGGTGGAGAAACCCCTGAGTGACCTGAAGGAGAAGGTGTGTCCCAGCCTCTGAACAAGTAGAGGAACACGTAGAACTTTCTTCCATCGGATGTGGTGTTTTTACTGATTGTCCCACAGTATTTTCATTCGTTCATCAGCTCCCACCCTGGTTGTCTCCTCAGATTAAGGCCATCGCCAAGGAAAACGCAAAGCTGCTGCTCCAGATCGACAACACCAAACTGGCCGACAGCGACCTGAAGAACAAGTGAGTCGCGACGCGACAAAACGTGACGTGTGCTGCTGTCGCCTGAGTGACGTGTGCGTGTGTGCGTGTGTGTGTGTGTGTGTGTGTGTGTGTGCGCGTGCAGGCTGAACGATGAGACGAAGGCACGCAAGGCGATCGAGAGAGACCTGGAGGACCTGAAGAAGAACATCGAGGACACCAAACTGAACAACAAGCAGACCAAGAAGGAGATCGAGATGGTGAAGAAGGAGCTCGCCAACCTGGAGCACGAGCACAAAACCGTGAGCAAACGAACACCACGGGAACATCACAAGGTGCTTGGGCTCAGTTCCAAACCGCTGCCCTCTGTGTAGGAGGTGGACGTGCTGCGTGAGAAGATCAGGGACTCGGAGGTGAACGTGGAGATCGATTCCCAGAACTCCAACCTGGCTGAGATGCTCCAAAGCGTCCGCCTGCAGTACGATAAACTGGCCGAGAAGAACCTGAGGGAGGCGGACGAGTGGTACCAGAGCAAGGTGGCGCCCGAGCGTCCTGACGTCGCGGCGGGCCGCTCTCTGCTCCGTCTCACCGTTTGTCTCGTCTGTTTCCAGTTTGAGAACATCAAGGTGGAGGAGGCCCAGAGCACCGAGGTGCTGCAGTCCGGAAGGACGGAGCTCAAGGAGCTGCTGAAGCAGAAACAGTATCTGGAGATCAAGCTGCAGAGTGCGCACAGCATGGTAAGCACACGCACGTTCACCCGTCACCCTGGAAACAACACACACACACACACACACACACACACAGGCAGCGGACACGTCTCTTCTGTGCTTCCAGGTCCACAACCTGGAGGAAACCCTGAGGTGCACCAAGCTGGAGTCCGGCCAGCGGCTGGCGCCCCTCAACCAGGTGATCCTGGACGTGGAGGAAAACCTGAAGAAGGTGAGGGCCCTGGTGGAGAACCAGGTGGAGACCAACAAGGACCTGCTGTGCGTCAAGATGAAGCTGGAGGCGGAGATCAACAACTACCAGCAGCTGCTGCTGGTGGACTCCGACAGGTGGGGGAACGTGTGTGTCCTGTCAGCCTCAGTGTCACTGTTTGAACGTACGTGTCCTCTTCTCCCCTGACAGCGTCCACTTTTCTTTAGAGGATGCTCTGCACAGCGGTAAGTCCTGGAGCCAGACGAAGGGCGTTCTGGGTCCGATCCCGCCTCGTGTGTCGATTCTTTTGGCCCTTGTTTGTCTCTGAAGGGATAGATGATGAATGAGGAGTGGAAATCTAACACTCACGTCACTTCTGATTGGAGCAGCCGCTTTCACCACTCTAAAAAATGTTGCACTAGTCCTTTAACGCCAGCACGTCACAATCACACGTCGTAACTGCACGCGAGCACGTTTGAACTCACCGGAATCAGGCTGAATCCCGAGTAGGTGGACAGGAGAAGATGAAACCTGACTCGCCTTCTCTTCTTCCTCCTCAAAGACCAGGAAAAGCCTGAAGCCGTGAACACAGAGGCTGCGGTGATGCAGGAGAGCAGCGCGGCCACTGAGGCCCCGCCCCCCGAAGCTGACGTCAACCACACGGCAGCTCCCGTGAAGCTGAGCAAATCAAAGAAGCCAGGCTCCTCCTCCTCCTCTTCTTCCTCCTCTTCTTCTTCCTCCTCTTCTTCTTCCTCCTCTGAGTCTGAGAATGAAGCTGAAACACCTAAGAACGAGACCGAAGCTTGAACTTCTCTGTTGAATGTCTTGATCGAATAAAGATGTCTGACTTCAAGAACGACTTGCATTGGACGTCCTTTCTTCAAATACACTTTAACTTGTAGTTCAGCGATCACACCATCACAGGACCGGGGGTAGATTTGTATTTACTAGTGAGTCTAGGATTGTTCTTTGAAACAGACAATCAGAGAACCTGGAAACACGAGGTTCTAATCTATGTTTCCTGCACACGAACCTGACTCTGGAGCTCCTCACTGTTACGTATCATGACAATGCTGCATTACCACACCTAATATCTACAATCTTTGTGTGTGTGTGTGTGTGTGTGTGTGTGGGGGGGGTGAACCTTTAACCAAATAAACCAAATAGACCAAATAAAAACACAGAAATTAGAAGTTAAAAACACATTTGGAATCATACTTACATGTCAAGTGGGATGAACAAAGGTCAAAGTGAAGGCTCCCTTTTTTTTTTTTTTAAACGAGTTTTATTTTTTTAAATGACAATGACGACATGAAAGCACGGAGAGGAGGAAGGGGGGGGGTTGAAATCACATGAACACATGAATATCGGGTGGTGAGGGGCAAGCAAGAGTACCAAATGGAGTAAAAGATATTGTATCAAAAATTTGTTGTCTTTTTTTTCATCATATATATATTTATAGAGCACTAATAATTCTCTTTAGCTATGCAAAGCGAGGAATGCCCGGTAATCTGGGAGTCGAGCCATCTTCTTATGAATGAGTAAGACTGGACACTTTGGGGCTGTGTGGGTCGTTCAGAGGCTTCCTGGAGTCCTGTCCAAGGTGGCGTTTGAGTCGCTGCGTGGAGAGTTCGGAGGGGCTGCCGGGGCTCGGCCTCAGCGGGAGAAGGTCTTTCCGCTGGAAACAGATTAGAGCGACTTTACCGGCACGTACGGGAACATTTAGGAGCACGGCAAACTGTTGAGGTGTGTGTGTGTGTGTGTGTCTCTGAGAGGACGAGCGTCAGCCAGTTACCCAATAAACGGAACCTTTTCTATTTTGTACCTCGTCCCCAAAACCACGGTTTGTGGAACCATCAAAGATGGCAGCTCCTGTCTTATTCCAGTTACACGTTAACCACAGAACAAAGACTAGGACTCTGCAGAGCGTCTTTGAAGGAAAAAAAAAGGGAAAAAAAGGACAATATATTTGAACACTTGGAGGCTTTGGCAGTAAAAATTCCTTTCCTGACTCATCTCAGAGTGGACACACACCTCAAAAACACACAAAAACAGGCGGATGAAAACGGGGGCTACGTACGAGATGGTCTTCATCTCCTTCTTCTCGGCGTCGGGCCGCGCGCGGTTCAGCACCTTGAGGAAGTCTGACGTCTTGGCCCTCATGCGTGTGTGGATGTAGGCCTGAGGAAGACGAGCATCAGAGCACCAGGCATGTTTGGAATCCGCAGACAAAATGACACGTTAGCGCAGCTCGCAGCATTAATGCGCCGCCGTCTTAAACACAGTGTGCAGCAAACACAATAAAGGTGTTGTCTCAGCCGCCACCCCCAAACGCCCCCCACCCCCTGGGCTGCCTGCTGGAGACAATGATGAACAAAACGCCAGACGCACAACGGCTTTAATGAGGGTTTACAGCGAGTCGGGTCCGTCGGAGCGGACATTGGACGCATTCTGCACACGCCCACGCGCTGCCCACAGAACCTGTACGATCAGCGAGGGCGGCGGAGCAGGTTCAGTCCGACAGACGCGCCCACATCAGAGCCGACTGTGGTTTTAATGAACACTGAACGTGAACAGGTCACATTCAACGTTTGACAAACTACTTCCTGTTTCCAGACTCAATCATTTGTTTCAGTGTGGAAGTGGTGATGAGACACACAGGAGATGGAGATGATCTGCCTCGCTGTGTCTCAGATCACAGACTTGGACACTTAAACGTAGTATTTTTCACTAGTACGTACATATCGGGGGATATCGCCCACCGACGGAATCCCGGCCTTTGACGTAGGAGAGTTTGAGCCGAACTCACCTTGGAGCACTTTATGTGGTAATGCAGGTAGTCCCTGAAGGTGTGGATGAGGTTGATGGTGTTGTCTCTGGCGTTAGCGTTGGTGTGACGTGGGAAAAGGACTGGAGGATCCAAACGACAGCTGTGGTTAACGTCGGGGCCGTCAAACAGGAAGTGGCGCAGCGGTCGAAACTCACCGAAGGTGATGTAGCCGATGTTGTCCCCGACGGCGGCGTCCGTGTCCTTCAGCTCCAGCGGCGGCTCCCTGTGGCTGAACAGCACCTGGGGGGCCGTGTGGCTGGCTCGCCGACCCTCTTTGAACTCCTGCGCGCAGTTGGACGAGTTGAAACGACGCGATGTACAAGAGGTGACACGTGCTCACTCAGGCTAACGCCATCAGCCGGCTGCTGCTGAGGAACGTGGACGTCTGTTGCCTGATGCTACATGCTAACGCTACAGACGTACATGTGTGCTAACTTAAGATTAGCTGAGTCATTGTCAGCCTTCTGACAAGTTAGCTTCAAGTTAGCTTCCTGCTATTGTGGCACAGATTTGTGGACACACACAGACGCACACACACGCCTACGAGCACCATACCTGCATGAAGACCTTTCCGATGATGACGTCGTCGTCGTCTTTGAACACCGTGCTGAACACCACCGTCACTCTGTCCTTCTTGGCCTCCACATACCTGAAGAGACATGTTTGACACTTCATACCCGGAGGATTACCGTAAAGACTGCTGACCTCGCTCAGACAGTTCTGATGGACCGTCGAAAAAACTGGCTGCGCGTACATAGACTCGTCGTCTCTGTAGTGGACCACCGCCCTCTTCTCTCCCTCTTTGCCCTCTTCCTGGAACTTGAAGTACTTCTCAAAAACCGAGGCGAAGCAGTTCCTCTTCAGCATCCCCGCCTGGTGGACGACCTCGTCTTTATTGTCTGGTAGAACGTCCAGGTCGTAGAGGAGAGACACGTTGTAGCCTAGACGGGAGCGAATCGGGGAGAAGGTGGAAGTTTGAGTCTCTGCAGTGTCAACCGTATGTTTAGATCCCGTGGACCGAGACGTGAGAACCTACCAGCCTCTGGCGACACCAGGAAACTCCCATAGACTCTCTTGAGCAGCTGAAAAACACAAACAAACATTCTGTTGACAGCGGCACAAGACGCCAGGAGCCAATCAAACATCTGAGTGTTTGTTCCGGACATTACTTTAAAAACTTGTGAGAATGTTTGAGCAACGAGACAAAAAGTGTCCATCAACAACTACAACTACAAGGAAGGAGGGGGAGGGGATTGGTAGTTAAAGAGCGGGGGACGAACAAGTAATGGGCACCTTTGGTTCTGGAAGGAACGCAGCTCTGAGGGAGGCAAGGTAGAAATATGCAAATTCTTTGCAGGAATGGTAGTAATGGGGGATGTGTGTGTGTGTGTGTGTGTGTGTGTGTGTGAGACAGTTAATGTACCATTTTAAATTCACTTCACCACCTCAAGTCTGCGTCCAGTTGTGTGTTCAGTCCAGCCCCAGAATGTGTGCACAAGTGTGGATTCAATTCAAATTTGAATGGATGGATGCATGGCGCAGTACGCCACAGATAAAAATGGATCCGTGAGTTCCAGTATTGGCGCATCCCTACGAGTAACGTAGCACCGACGGAGCAGAGCCCAGCTGATGCAGGCTAACGGTGTTAGGAGGAGGGTGACATTGAAGACAAATAACAGAATGTGTCTCTTATCCCCTCGCTCTGGAGTGGAACGGAACGAGAAGGGAAGCTGCTTGGACGGCTGCCAAAATATGCGCAGAGCGCCTGCGGCCCACAGTCAGCACTTCCTCGCATGTGTTGACTCACAAAAAAAAAAAAAAAAAACACTTCCTGTTTCTACCAGAGGTCTCAGTAGCTGCTTTTCTCCATACAAGGCAACTTGTACGGTGAGTGAACTCACAATCATTACAAAGAAACAAAACGAAAAGTAAAAAAAAAAAAAAAGAGTGACAGAACAAATTTAGCTGTGTTTGTGTGTGTGTGTTACCTCATCAGCCCCATGCTCCTGCAGCTCCTTGTAGAACTTCAGGGAGATGCTGACCATCACTTTGGTCTTGTCTCCATTCGGGTTGGAAATATGGTACAAGACGCCATCGAAATCTGCAGCACAGCGCGATGATATTATCGCCCGCAGAGGCTTAACAGACTTCCAACAGTCCACTGATTAAAGAAACAAACATAGCAGCTGAAATATCAACTCTTACCTGCGAAGGTCACATCGACGGCCTCTGGCTTGGTTCTGAAATAGGGAAACCATATTAGTCCATGCACAACACATTAGCCGCAGTATTCAAATTTACAAGCAAAAACTTTAAGCTTAGTTATTTGTTAAGTGTTGCATCATAACATATGTGAGCAGCAGATTACCAGCTGACGTCATGACTGTTTCATTTCCATTTCTGGGGCTGTTTGTATTCATTATTTTGTTTTTTGTTTTTTTGTTGTGACACTAAGTCACTCAAAGACGGCGTAGAGTCGCAGGCAGAGTGTTAAAGGGGGATTCTGCTCCAACTCGTCCAGGGGACAGTGTGGATGCTTCAGGAGCTGCGCTGACGTGACTCCACTTGACTCCTGGAATGCGGAAGCAGCAAAGAGGGGCGACGGCTAGCTAGCTAGACGTTAGCCTGCAGCTAATTTTATGTTATTGTGGCATTAAGAGTCGTTTCACTAAACTACAACAGAAAGAAACCCATTTCGGTAGAGTCCATGCTGGCTAGTGAGGACCAATGACACACAAAAAGTGACGCACAGGAAGGTGACAGGCACGTTAGCTCGCAAACAGCAGCGACTTTACTGCACGTTAAAGCTAACGTTACCCTGTAAACTTTAAAAAAATGACGTGGTTGGTATTTGTAGGACCAGTCGTGTCGAAATACCAGTACGTTTGCAGTGAGTGTAGGAGAACCGCCAGGGGTGGTCGAATTTATTGGGGTAACATTTTCATTGACACAACACCGCCCGTGTAGACACACCCCAGCTTAAGGCAAACTAGCCACAGCGGCTCAGTGGGCTAAGTCACTGTTTATTTTGGCGTTTGTTAAAATAGACGAACCGAACGCTACCTAGCCAACCTTTGCATCATTGCAAACGTTAACTGTCTCCATTCAAAACCTCCAGGCAGCGCACTCCGCTGCTAAGGGCTCGAGTGGAGCGCTCAGGGGGATGCTAGCTGACGTTAGCATCGCTAGCCAGGTGTAACAACGATTTCTCACCCGTTTGAAGCGCCGTCAAACTTCAACGAGAGGGTCTCTTCTATGATGCGGTTATTGATTTCTAACAGGATCATCGCAGCGGATGCTGGAGTCGATGATGAGGGGTTTGATGGGGCTGTTTGGTGGGATAAGCTCTTTGTGTCAAATTCTGCTAAATGTTTCCTCCCTTGACAGACCAGACCGCTTCCGCCGAGTCTCCTTCCGCCCCTCGCTTCCGCGTATTTTACTCCGGACCCCAGAAGAACGGGGTGTCGGCGTAGGTGCCTGTCCTAATAACGACAACAAAAACAAACGCTTCTACGACTACTACACACAATAATAATGGTTTTTAAGAATTTATTACATTACAAATGTTCATGACAATTGACTCACAATTTATTCTCTCATTGCATTTTTTACACTAATTTCATAACAATTTCTCTGCGTTTTTGACAAATATATACCACTACTACTGCTAGTAGTACTACACTACACTACTCACAAAAAGTTAGGGATATTCGGCTTTCAAATAAATTTGCAGAATGCACCTAAAATGCAGAGGAGAGGAGATGCCTTGTTAAACAGTCAAAGTCATAAATTTTGCTCCTTCATAGAGTATGTACAGGCACTCCCTGTATAAATGAATGCCAAGCATCCACTTAGAGAACAACAGCTGTAACTTTGAGAATATGGTGAGACAATGGAGCTGAATGGTGTAAATTTAAGGGGGGGGATCTGAACTACAAAATGCTTAATCTACTCTGTGACAGGATCATAATGACAATTGACACATATGGGGTATTTTTTTCATATTGTAGCAAATAACATTACTGACTGGTTTTAGTTTGTGTCAAGTATTTGTTGATTAAACAAACATTTATATGTTATATTAATGGCATGAATGTACCTGTCCATCACAATAAAAACTACATGGACAATATAACACAGGTGCAGAAGTTCTTTTTTTACATGAAATACTTTTAACTTTGAAGCCTGAGTGAAACTCAAAAACGAGCATTTCTTGTTTCATGGTCTGAAACACAACCTGACAACACAGGTATTTATTACTTTGCAGACTTTATGCCTGTGTTTAACCTCCAGATGTGACAGATTTACATCAGCAGTGTTGTAACGCTCTGTGTGTATAGTATCTCTCTACAATGAAGTCATTTATGAAGACAAAGGGAAGGTGGTGCACCGGTCCTGTCTGAAAACACGTTTTTCTTTACATAAGGATGGAAGACTTAAGTGCGGCTCTCCTTTGAGCTGCGTCCCCTGTCATTACTCTCAAGTGCTTATCATTTTTTCACTTGTCACGCCATGTAATGCTGCTCCTGCTTCAACAAAACCCCCGCAGTGTTCAAAATGTTTCCCTGACTTTTTCTACTTAATATTTTACTTTCTATTAATTGTTCAAGCGCCTGCTTTAATAAACGCCATGTTGATTGACTTGCAGCAACAGAAGAGAGTCGTTCCAGTGTCGGAGCGGACATCAGACGATTGGTCAAACACTTTACCACACACACCCTCATTTCTTAACTGACTGCAACATCATGACGGTCAGCTGCAGGAAGACGTTTTCTGGAACATTTTGTTCAAAAATCTAACTGTAAAAACCAGACCACATCATGTGAGACCATCCTATTTATGCCAGGTCAGAGTTGAAGCTGCTTTTTCAACCTTTTTAGGAGTTTCTGAACTCTGTGGGGAGTTAAAATGACAACAGCTCAGTTCATTTGAATATGTTCATTTTAATTGTAGTGTTAGCAGCACAACATCAAAGGGACTACGAGAAATATTTTTCAAAAAAAATCCATACAGTCTGTGACCGTTCTTTGGTATTTGTCATTTTTGCTGCATGTATTGCAATCCATATTTTTGTAAAGCATCTTTAAAGTAAAAGAAAAAAGCCAGAAGCCATATTTTTTTCTGGGAACAGAGATGAACACTTAAAAAAAATCATATCTGGTATAAGATATATATATTTTAGTGCATAATACTTTGACATACTTAGAATTAGACATAATATAAATTTTTCTGCCAAACACATGGACAGTTCATAACAGCAGCAGCCATTTTAAAAAGACCAAAAACAAGCCTTCCGCTGCCTGCAGTGGAATGATCCTCCACTCTAGAGCAGATTGCATGTATCAGTTCATGTTCAACCAGTTATTGAGGAAAGTTTTGATCATGCTGATAAAATATAGCTTGGAGCAAATATGACACAAATGCTGCAGGAGCAGCACTAAAACTCTGTGCTGTGTGGACACAAACACTGGTTCAGACAACCATTTCAACGTGACAACCGTCTGAAACAGTGTAAAAATACACCTTGAGGGGACTCAGACACCTCCTGCAAACCTGATGGCAACGACCAATCAGAGACGTTCTGACCACGAGCTGCTGAGTGGAATCAGGTGTGTAGGAGAAGGAGCCATTGCTGCAATAAAACAAGTCATTTTAATCACCATCACGATCGTCGTCTACCTTTGACACTTTCAGCCATGTCAGCAGAAACCTGTGCTGGACAGCACCAACAATCAACAACTTTTTACGGGCTTCACCCAAATCAGAACTGAATGAACTTTGACATGTTTCTTGGTCTGTTTCACCTTTAACATGAACGTTTTACCGATGACAGAAGTGTGACATGGCGGTTGTTTCTCCTACATGTAAAGTTCTGACTGCTTACATTCTCTCAAATCCACTGGTTGAGTTGAGTAATTTATAGTTTGACATTTCAGGTGTAGAAAAGTGACACGTCTACTACGCTGAGCACAAAATTTGAATAAAGTAGGAATTTAAATATATTTGTTCATGCCACTGAGAAAGCTCATCAAATTAGATTTCAACAATGTTTTAAATGGTGAGGCGACGCTTGATTAATAAAAGTGTCGACGAAATGTTGAAAAATGGTGCAAGTACAGATTTCAGTGAAGAAATGGTACTTTGGAGCAACTTTGATATGTTTGTTGTCAAGGTTTTTATAGTGCAGATCACTTTTTTTTTTTTTTTACAAAGTTTGTTGCAGCAAAACAAAACGTGATGATGCAGGTTTGTGCTGTAACTCGCTCAGGAAGGAAGGAAGCAGGACATTGAGTCAACCGTCGGTGAGAAACACGGATCACTCAGTTGCTCTTTGGCTCTGACTCGTTGTTGTGTTACCGTTTTAAGACCAGCTGATCCTGGAGGTGAGTTTTTTTTTTTTGGTTGATATCTTTAAATCTGCGCGCAAAACTACACAATGCAAATGAGAGGATTCATTCGGATTTCATACGAGTCGAATGTGTTGATTTCTTATGGAAAAGCGTCACTGAAGATGGTGATGAAGGTTCTGTGTTGGGAGAGATCCGACTTGACATGGCAACGACCCTAAAACGACAAAGGTCACAGCTTAAAAACGTAGGATGCTGCATCACTCCAGGTGTCCAGTGACCTGACCTCCTCTGTGTCTTACCCACAGCCATGTCCATCATCGTCCCCTTCGATTTTGAATACTTCTACCCCTTCAACGACACCGTCCACACCAACCACACAGGCTACACGGTGGATCCAAACACGTTGTCCTGTGAGACCAAACCACTGACCGTTCCGGCGGCCGTGGCGCTGTCCGTCGTTCACACGGCCATTTTTTTCCTGGCAATCCCAGGAAACCTGCTGGTGGGGTGGGTGATCCTGACCAGTCGTCAGGCTCTGACCCCGTCAGACGTGTACTTGTTTCACCTGACGGTCGCCGACGGTCTGATGGCGCTGACCATCCCCTTCTGGGCCGTGGCGGTGATCCAAGGATGGATCTTTGGGGACTTCCTGTGCAAGCTCCTCAGCCTCATCTTCGAGGCAAACTTCTACACCAGCATCCTGTTTCTGGCGTGCATCAGCATTGATCGGTACCTCGTGATCGTGCACGCCAGCGAGAAGCTCAAGACGCACCAGAGGACGTGCAGCCGACTTCTTTGCGGCGCAGTGTGGGCCCTAGGTTGGGCCCTCGCTCTGCCTGCCCTTTTCAACGACGCCAAGCGGATCGACGCCGACTCACAGAGGATTTCGTGCACGGAAACCTTTGACATCGGCAGCGCCTCCTCGTGGAGGATCGCCACGCGGGGGTTCCGCCACATTTTCGGCTTCCTGCTTCCCCTGCTGATCATGACAACCTGCTACGGCGTTACAGTCGCAAGGCTGCTGCGCACGCGCGGGTTCCAGAAGCACCGCGCCATGCGCGTGATCATAGCTGTGGTGATTGTGTTTCTGCTGTGCTGGACGCCGTACCACGTGACGCTGATGGTGGACACACTCCTGAGGGGGGATCTCGTCCCCTTTGACTGTGCCACGAGGAGATCGGTGAACAAGGCCTTATTTATCACCAACAGCTTGGCCCTGACGCACAGCTGCATCAATCCGGTGCTTTACGCCTTCGTGGGAGAGAAGTTCAGGAAGAAAATGAAGGCGCTTCTCCAGAGGAAGGTCCGGCAGGAGAGGCTGTCGGGGTCAAAGTTCAGCAGGTCGACCTCTCAGACCTCGGAGGGCAGTGGAGCGGTTCTCTGAGGTCCAGACAAGATGCAGATCAATGCACATTTGGGTCTGACGTGACACCACGTAGGATAAAGGGATCTCAGGGACAGAACGGCTTTTCATGTTTGTGTTGTTGAGAAAAGGCATTTCTGGCTGCTGATTGTTTTTCCAGATTTGTGCTACACACCTGCCATCTAGTGGCTATTTTCTTGTAACTACACAGGTCGGAAGACGGATCGTTTGTCTTGTTTTGAGTTATTCCTTCTTGGTAACAGTATGGATGTATAGTTTTAATAAATGACTCAACCAAAGACAAGACGGAGTGCATGTTTTTAATTCATTCAATCTTTGACCACCTGACACAGAAACAATGTACTATAAAGCTCAGAAATCAATCAAACCTAACATTCAGTCACTCCAACTTACATTTTTTCTGTTCAGGAATGGCAGCAAATAGCTATTGCAAATTAAATTGGAATCAACATGTCTGTGGAGATGTATTGTTTGTAGATATAGTTTTATTTAGTTCCTTATTCCATTTCATTCACACTTACACACTTCCTGATTATACAATGAGGCTGACTGATAAATTTCCTCTGATGGAATTGTAAATTACTTATTATATTATATTATATTAAATCAATTTATATTTTATATTTTGGTTGACGGTAAAATGCTTCAGCTATATTTGACACCAGAGTCTTATCAAGGTAAAGCACCATGTTAATCAAATACATCAGTTCAGGTCTTTTTATGTGCATTTATTTTGTAATATGGTGATATGACCAGCAGGTGGCGCTACTGACTGGGACAGACCAGTTCTGACCTGAATGGAGAGAGACCTGGACACCGACCATTCTGTGGTAGCAAATGATAAAATGATATAAAATGTTATTTTGTTTCTTGTTCACAGGCGTCAGCGCCACTTTTATCACACATGGCAGGGTGAAACTTTATTGGCAAATAACAGGTTTCCCACGGCAACAAATGACCATGTTTGGATAGATGGAGGCTTTTTCTGTTTCACTCTTTTCGTGCAGTTCAGGTAGCCATTTCTGGTATTTTAAACACATTCTTTCACTGCACCTACTATATTCATTTTTATTTTGTTCGCGGTGGGTACACAGTGAGTCTTGACAAGAAGTGGTGGGTACACGTCCCCACCGAAATGATGCTAACTTTGCACACTTTTGTCTCGTTCTGCAGGCAACTGATCGTTTGTGAGCATGAAGATTGACGACGTCCAGACTATATGTTGAAGGTTTTATTATGTCGGAGAACGACGACACGTCTGGCGCAAAGGGCGCTTTATCGACTGCCGGGAACAGGGTGTCGACACAGAGGAACGGCGTGTGATGCAGTGGAGGTCAGCTGGGAAAGTGAAACCTGATGTGGGTCTGTCTGATCACGACGCGTCTGTGTGTGTGATAAATGAGGAACGTGGAGAAAGAAGGGACATTTTCAGTCTGGTAACATTTAAAAACATAGGTCGGACTCAAAACAGAGATAATCAAATAGATGTTTGTCCTTTCGCTAATGCTAAGGAAGTTAGCATTTGTCTCTTACAACACAACGGTCACAGGTTTTATTTACTATACTTACCTCCTTATTCCTACCTTGGACTGGTATTTCTTACAATGCTTGCATTTGAAGTCCTTCTCATGCTGAGTGAATGACAATAAAGATCTGATGTCTGACTGCCCCCTGCTGGCGGGGAGAGAATTATCATGTAAGTCTACATATTGCACCTTTAATGTTGGGCACTGATGCCACTAAAAAAATTTTAAAAACAAATTTACTGTGTGTTATCTGCCGCCTTGGGTGTTGAAATCTGTCTTAGTTGTGACCAGTTTGATCCTGTTGGATAAATATTTGATCGCAGACAGTTTCGAATTACACGTGCAAAGATGTTTTCTTCTTTCTTCTTTCCAGTGAGAGCTTCTTTAAACATTCAAATGAGCGTTGCTCTGAAATTCGGTGCTCTTGCGCTCACATGATGAAATGGAGGAAACAATGACAGGAATGTGGCCTTTGGTTGCACAGATTTCAACACATCAAGCATGCAGACACTTGCCGCCGCCGTCGTGCGTGAGCGTCTGAGAGTGCGTCTTTAATCCTCAAAGAGACTGACTGGCCCCAACATTAAAAAAAAAAAAATCGGATGTTTCTTCATTCAAGCGTTTCCCAGACACACCTCTTTCCCCTCCTTGATGGCGGCAACTGCCGGAGTCTTTGTCTTCATTGGGAACTCCTTCACCCTGTGTGTGAGAGAGAGAGAAAAAAAAGATGTTCACCTCTCCGTACCCCTCTCCTCCTCCTCCTCCTCCTCCTCCTCGTCCTCCGTGACACACATGCCCACAGCCTTGGGGCAGTGGAGCCATGGAAGTATGCAAAGTTTGTCTTTCTTAACCGAGCAAAGAGGACGAAGGGTGCAGACGCTCATCATTTTATTCATGAGCATCCGTCTCACACACACACACACACACACACACACACACACACACTGAAACTGCAGCTGCTCCCAGTCTGAAGAGCGTGTGACAAGAGATAAACTCATTTCCTGACTTCAGAGTAAAAATAACCTCCATCACACAAAGGCAGATGATGGCATGTGTGGAGGAAAGGAAAGCCTGCAATTTCTGGAGAGGGGGAGAAGAAGAAGAAGAAGAAAAAAAAAAAAGAGAGAGTGTGTGCCGGTATAACCAGCTCTAACGTATAAATCATCTCTCTCCGCCCACAACATGCAATCCTTCATTCAGTCCACAAGCAGGACACAACCCTCTCGTCTTCTCCACATCCACTCTGCTTGGAGAAGAACTTCATACCAAACTTATTTTTAACCTCCTGCTGCTTCCCTTCTCTTCCTTTTTTTTTTTTTTTTTGCTGTTTTCCAGAGGAGGATTTTCGGAGTCCAGCTGAGGAGTTTTGTGGGAGAAGACGCAGATAAAGAGGCAACGCCAACCGGGAGGGAGGGAAGAGCACAGCTGCTGCGCGAGGACAAATAAAGATAAAGACAGCGAGGAGGCGTGCAAGTGTGAAGGGCGAAGACAGACGAGCCGAGGCTGGCGAGAATGGGACGGTGAATAATTGAGGGATCGTTTGAGTGGAAGGGAAGAGAATGAAGGCCGACAAGTGGACGGACGTCCTCTGAGGGGACACGTGGGGAGAAAGGCAGGGGGAGACGGTTTCCTCACCATGTTTTATTCAGCTGGATTCACAAACTCACACCAGCTGCGCGGGAAGAGCAACTTGGTCCCTGGATAGAATGAAGCGGAGCCTGTGACCCCCCCTTCAGTCCTCTCCTCTTCCTCCCTCACTATGTGGACACCAGCTGTGCTCCTATGGGTGCTTAACATCAGCAGTTTGTGCTCGGGACAGGACTACATGGACTATTACCCGACCGGAGACGTGGGCACCAAGGTGAGACGCTGCCCTCTTACACACACACACACACACACACACACATATATATATATCAGAGTTCACTGACAGGTGCACTGTGGGAAATGTAGGCCGCAGCATCACGCCACCACAGGTTGACCAAAGGTCAAACAAACACGGCAGTAAGAGGAGGGCAGATGATCCGATTCTGGGTCAAAGCTGCTGACTCAGCAGGGGCTTGCAGGTTTCAAGGTCTGTTTGATCATGAATGAAGGTGAAAGCCTGGATCTGGGAACGAGCGCTGAGTTGGTGCGTGGACATACAGGAGATCACATCAACGAGAACGTCCACGTCAGACCGTAAAAGCCAGCGAGGGATTGTATGAAATCAGTGCTGAAACCAACAGGTGAGCCAGCGAGGCGATGCGACGGTCCATCGGTGGGGCGAGGACCGGTCCCAACCCACGTTCAGAGTTCTCCTACAAGCATGAATGAATGACTCTGGAGGCTTCTCAAAGGTAGAACCACTGTCAAACATCACGTCAAGTACGTTACAACATTTCATGACATAACAAACCCTAATCTCTTAGAGACAATTTAATGATGCAAAGCAAAACAAATGGTCTATATGTTGAATAATGTTAGTTTTGGGGGTGTATTTTTTTTTTGTGGTCCTGAAATTGACGTGACGGCTGAGGACGTCAGAGATTTTTCTCCAGTAGCATCGTATCGTGTCGATTAAACCCTTCAGGATGTGGCACCTCAGCGAGGAGACCAGGGGCTCATGGGAGCGGTGTCAGCCCCACCCCCCACCCCC
>CAAKHB010003607.1:117511-171829 GCA_901007665.1 Aeoliscus strigatus
GTTTTGTGGAGGGGGGGGGGGGGGGGGGGGGGTGAATGCGTGAGCCATCGTTGTTGGAGAGGATCTAACGCTGCTCTCCCTCTCTGTCCCCGTCTCCAGCTGCTACCGGCTGCCCTGCAGACCCCCCCGACGTTCATGTCTGACGGGCTTCTACTACAGCCACCAGGTCTGCCAGTGCATCCCCGACTTCATGAGGCCCGAGTGGAACTGAGCGGTCTTTGGGGACCGACGTCCCGCGTCGGAGCAGCTTTCCAGACAGGTGGATGGAGGAACTGCCCAAAGGCCACCTGCGTGCAGTAAAGGAGGAGCACACCTGGAGACGGCGGCAGGACGGACGTGTCTGAGCACGAAGCGGGGGACGCTTAGGACTCTGTGAAAGTGGAGTAATAACAGAGCAGCCCGGCTGCTTCTTTCAGCCTCAGGCTACTCGACGCTTACGAGACATCTGCGCGGTTGACGGATGTGATTTCACAGGAGTCATGCGACTGACGTCGACTTCCTGTTTATGCAGAGGACTCTCCCTCTCTAATGCGTTTGCTTCTTCAGGCAGTTTTAAAAAACAAACAAACAAACAAACAGCCTGTTTAAAACCCAACACGTATTCTAAACCTTGTTCGTTCCGTAAAATCCTCTTATTTAAATTTAGACCTCCTCGTGTGTAAATATCATATTTAAAACAAGGATATTAAAGGTGGGATCATCTACGGTTGTCAAATACTGTACTCCAGCTGTTTGAGTTATGACAGAAAAAATAAGTACACGTGAAGATTCCTTTGTGAGTGATTCATTTTGCTCCGAAACTCGTCTGGAATATCGAAGGGACACAAACGGATGTTTTCCCTTGACGGTGTTTAATGCTCTCGTGTAGTTTAGCAGACGAGCACAATAAAAATGGCAAAGCAGAAGAATTAATTTGAATTATTTAGTCATGTAGGAATTCGACCGTTGGCTGGTGGAATAAATTCATCTCGTTAAATTAACTTTGAATAAACAATGATTGTAAAGTTAATTCAAGTACAAATAACATAGGAATGCATGTTGAAGTGATTAGAAATTCGATATGAAGTGTCAAATTTTAAAAAACTCATCACTCGACAATTTTTTTGTTTTTTTTCTCAAAGTGGTAGATGAGCATTTCCCCTCATGCATGGAATAATTCAAAATGTGGCACTGCTCCTTTAAAGAGGTCTCATCCGATGAGTAATGATGAAAAAACAAACAAACAAAAAAAAACCCAACCTGCATTCCAGATGACCTCACCTGACGGGAAACTCCACTCCTCCTCCGGTTTCCCGTTTCTTCCTCTCCATCGCTGTCAGACGAGCAGCACGGATCAACTTCCTGTCTCCTGATGTGAATTAAAATCGTTCACCTTTGTGATGTCATCACTGCCTCGCGTGACACTTTGAGTGACGACGCAGGAGTCACACCGGAATGAGTCACGTCTGCTGAGGGTTTGAAACGGTACCGTAGGGAACGGTGAGGGTGGAAGCTCTCGTGACACCTGCTGCCTCCACCTGCGTCTCATCACGTCGTCACCTGAGCAGGCCCGAGTCCACTCACCAGAACTCCTCAGTTTGGTGCCTCTGACTCTCCAAAACGACGGCGAGGAGCGTCTGAGGTCGCAGCTGCTGGAGATCCAGGTCCTCCTGGAGCGGCTTCTCCTCATTTCAATATGAAACATCTCCACGAGAGGAAGAGCCAACATAAACAAACATCAGGTCCTAATGGGGGAAAAGAACCGGAGCCACCTCGCTCTTCCAGCTTCCAGGATGGATTACACGTTGACCTCAAGCAGAGGAATGAAAATAAACCTGGTCTTTGATTGACGCGTCTCCCTCCTCTCTCTGCATCAATCCAGATTATCGGAGAAATGAAAAGTTGTTTCTGCTGAGAGCGGAAATATTTGAGGGCGGAAGGTTTTTCTGATCGTCTTGTTTGCTGCGTGAAAGTTGTTCTGTTAAGTAGTTCCACATGTCATGTCGCTGAAATGAAACGCTTTGCTGCTGCAGAGGCACATTTGAAATCAGATTTTATTCTTTTTTTCTTTCAGGAACAAAATAGAAACGCGGCTCCGACGAGCCTTTATATTTAACTTGCCACGGGAACTCTAGTATTTACAAAATATAGAAAAGAAATAAATAGAACCTGCTCCTGCTTCTCACGGACACAAAGTGTTGTTGGAAGAAACGTCGTCCTTAAAAAAAGGTCAAAGGTCAGCTGGAAGGTCACCAGCAAACTGTTTTGTCTTCCACACGCACCGAGTCACCGTCCCCACGTGACCTGATGACGGTGTGTGGACACCTTTAAAACCACCTGTTAAAGTCTGTAAAACGTCCTCATGGGTCCACAGAGGACGTCCACTGCCTGTCCGTCCTGGAAGACGCTCGTCCTGAGGTTTCGACCACTGTTGTCCCTCTTGAGAGGCTTTTAAGACTAAGGACATAGGATGGAGGGATGGAGGGACTAAGGGTAGGAGGAAGGAGGGTGTAAGGACAAGTTGAATGAGAACAGAAGGGCAGGGGGACCGAGGACAGGAGGAATGAGGATAGAGGACATAAGGACAGAGGACAGAAGTGTCTCACTGTGCAGACTGTAAAGTCCACTGAATCATCTGATCAGACGAAGCTGCACAAACTAATTTGAGTTGAATTATGTGCAACAGTCCTTTAAAACCAACCCACAGTGTCTGTCCAACGGTCAGCGACACCCTGAGCAGAGAACTGAGTCACCAGTGAATGATGAGTTAACGTCGCCCTCTGCTGGCTGCTCAGGGAACAACAATTTAAAAAAAAAACAAAAAAAACCCAACAACTTCCAGAGCTACAGCTAACGTCTGTCTGGAGTTTATGCCGGAACGTCTGAGTGCAAAAAGCGGGAAAAAAAAAAAAACAGTTTATTTATGGCTTAGGGAGGTGAACAACAGGTGTCCTGGAGACTGCAGGAGCAGTCACAGCTTCCAAACGTCCGCTCTTCAAGCCACAAACACTCAAGCGCTTCCAGATCAGGCACTTCCACAACACGCCGCTCCAGTAGTTTCTGAAATGATTTGATCCAACTCTCCGTCTGCGTGAGTCGTGTCACACGTCGAGTCACTGACAAGCTCCAGCTCAGCTGTTCCCTGGAACGACCACACACACACACACGCACGTCACCTTTGACCTTCCTATCTGCTACCAACGCTACACGTCGATGTGACGACTTCAGCGCAAACTTTATTAATTGTCCAATTTTTGTCTCTTTTTCCACACTTATTTTTTATGATAACAAATCACAAATAAATAATTTATTTTTTTCATATTTGTAGAGTTGAACCTTTTCTTCCATTCATTTTGATTAAGTTAATTAATTTTATTTTGTATTTTTTGTAATTCTCCAGTTTCTTCATTTACTTTTTATTTTATTTGTAAACTTTTTTAGTTCATCTGTCATTGTTTATCAGACAACATCAAACAAGTTGAACACAATAAGGCTGAAATCAGTAACACACTGTTTAGAATCACACTGAAGTTCAATGGGACTCACCCTCCTCGTCCGAGTCAAAGCCGAACACGTTGGAACACGTCTGCAGCTGGACGTGACTCTGCAGCTCCTCGCCGCAGCTGAACGTGGTGAAGCATTTGACGCACCGTTGTCTGAGGGGCGCGGCGGGGGGGAGGGGCTGCCGCTCACACGGGGGCGCCGCCGGCCGCGGCTCGCATGTCTCCTTCCGGCGTTTGGGCATGGTGATGAACCTCTCGTCGAGGTACGCCGTCGGCGGCACGCGCATGTAGGGCTTCTTCCCGTACTCGGCCAGCGTGTCCATGCACAGGGAGGGGGGTCGGCCGTCGCCTTCGGGTTTGCCGTTGACGACGGTCGAGGCGGATGTGGTGAGGACAAACTTCGGCGACAGGTCGAGGAGATTCCCGCCGTCGGAGCTCTCCACCTTCACCTCAGCCACCTTCGACGGCGCGTCTTTACGTTTGCGCTTTGTTTCCGCTGTTTTGGCTTTTGGAGGAACGGAGGCAGCTTGTTTCCTGATCTTCTTCTTCTCAGGTGGGGGGGGTTTGGTCTTGGTGGTCACGGGTTCACCAGATGAAGTTGAACTCGGGACGTCGCGTCCCGCGTCCGTCTCTTTTGATGTGGTCGTCGTGACGGCAGACGAGGTTGCCGTGACGGCAGATGAAGTCGAACTCGGGACGTCGCGTCCCGCGTCCGTCTCTTTTGACGTGGTCGCCGTGACGGCAGATGAAGTCGAACTCGGGACGTCACGTCCTGAGTCTGTCTCTTTTGACGTGGTCGCCGTGACGGAAGACGAAGTCGACCTCGGGTTGCCCCGTCCTGCGTCCGTCTCTTCAGTAGGAGGACAGATCCGTGCCACGGCGGTTTCGTCTGCGTCTCTTTGCGTCTGGACCACCTGGTTTGTGTCTCCTGAGAGTGAAGCAGCAGCTGGTCTGTGACCTTCACCGGAGGACTGAGACTGATCGAGGGGTTTCTTCTCCTCCTCTCCGGAGGCGTTGGCTGTGCCAGCGGTTCCGTCCTCTCCGGCTGGTTCCGTCACTCGTGGGTCGACATCCTTTGAACTCCGCTCAGGTTTCTCTGACGCCGTCGGGCCGACCGTCTCTTCACGACTTTTCTCGATGGCTTTCGTTTCAACCTTCACGTTCTCCATCTTCTGTTTCTTCCCCTGACTTCCAGATGCGCTGTGACTGTTTGGAACGGAGCCTTTCGCCACCGTCCCCTTTTCTTTCCGGTGATCGCGTTTCGTCTCCTTGTTGGCCGGTTTCTTGGACTCGTCGGCCACTTCGCCAACATCTTTTGAGAGGACTTTGTGTTTGGGCGTTCCAGAATCGGGTGTGGCGGCCCCGTTTCCATCCACCTTGGCCTTCGGAGGACGTCCTCGCAGTTTACGACCCGTCCGAGCCACGCGGACCTGCTTCCTCTTGAACCTGTGCCGGGCGTTGGCGTTGCGTTTGAACACCTTCGACGACAGCACCTGGAGCGTTCTGGTCGCCGTCAGACTTCGCCTCCGTCTCCTGTTTGGCTTCTTCAGCACCTGGGAATCACTTCTGACTGTGCTTTCTTCTGCGGGGGGCTGTCGCAGTTTGCGCCTGTCAGTGGCAGCAGCGTGTGTTTCTTTGTGACGTTTCCTCTCGGGATGGGAGTGTGCGGTTTCTACGTTGGCCTTCTTGGGCCGTTTACCGGCTCTGGGGGCGTAGTGCTCTCGTTCGTGGAGGTTCAGAGCCCAGAGGCAAATAAATAACTGAGAGCATCCAGGTCGGCAGCACTCCGCCTGCAGCGGACTGTGCCTCCTGGCGTGGTGGCGCATCTCCACCCCGGTCTTGAACCTGGCAGTGCAGCCCTGATGGGGACACGGGTGGCGAGGAGTGAGTCGGTGTCGTTCCACGTGGTGCTGGAAATGTTCGAAGCTCCTCAGAACCCTCATGCAGATGCTGCATTTGTTGTTGGCCACCTGGAAGGACATCTCTAAGAGTGTGTCATTTCCGTAGTGATCGTCCAGAGCGTGGTAAAGAAGCCCGACGCGTGTCTTGGACACGTCTGTGAACCAGCTGCATCCCTCCACGGGACAGCGGACTGTCTCCTCCACGCTGACGTCTGCCGTGGAGGCGGCCGTCTCGTGTCTCCTCTCCTCGGCTGCAGAGTCGCCGCCGCTCCTGGACAACTTCTGCTTCGCTGCCGAGCTTGAGACGCAGCGGCCGAGGTTCTTTTTGCCGATGTTCCCGTTGAGCTTGTGAAGCGGAGCTTTGCTCTTTGCGTGTTTGCTCTGCTTCTCTTTGTGAACAGAGGTCTCGACCCGCTTGTCGTTCGATCTCAACGCCCTGGACTCGTGTGGGTGTGACTCAGGCTGTGATTGGCTGAGAGCTTCAGGAGGAGCAGTGGACTTCTTCAGCCTCCCACTGCTGCGATGGGCCAAAGACGTGTTTGTGACCTTTGCTTTGGACGAGGTCTTGGGCTTGTGGGCGTCTTTGGTGTCCGACACACTGTTTTGTTGTGCTTTTTTCAGCTTCTCGATGTGATCCGACAGATGCATCATGGCCAGGAGGTCGTCTTTGAACACGGTGCTGCAGAACATGCACTCGTCCTTACGGAAGTGGAACATGGCGTGACGCACCACCCGGCTCCCTTTAAAAACCTTGTTACAAAAGGTGCAACAGAACTCCAGCTTGGACTCCTCGTTCTCCACCTCCTCTGTGTCCGACAGCGTCTCCGGATCGTCATGGTGACCCTCCTCCTCCTTAACACCCGCCGTGGGAGCTTGCTGTTCTTGTGCTGAGCAGCTGGACGCCGTCCGGGTTTCACAGGAAGCCTCCACTGCTGATTCCTGAGGGGGGGGGCTGCTGGGCAGCGGCTTGGGGCTGTGCAGAAGCTCGGCGGGTGACAGCTCGGCGACCATCTCCGTCACTAACGTCAGAGCGGATATGTCGTCGTTGACGCGGAACGGCTCCGTCCGCCCACCGGCGCCGACGCTCTCCGAGGTCTCACAGAGTGGCGTCTTCTTCTCTTTGGGGCTCGAATCCATCTGCTTCTCCTCATTCTGACGGACGTCTGAACTCGGCAGACCGGCGCCATCTTTAACACCGTCTGGGGGCGGGGCCTCTGACACAGTGGCGTCGTCGGTGGAGGGTGAAACGTCTGTGGCTGGAGGCTGCGGCGCTTTAGCCGCCGTCGGTGTCTGTGACGCAATCGTGACTTTCATCTCCACGGCAGGCTCCTCGGAGAACCCGACGCTTTGTGAGACGCTTTTCGCCAAAGTTTCCTCTAATGTCTTGGGGGGAGTGGTCATGCTCGGGGCTTGAGGGACTTGTTCTATTGCTGGCGAATCGCAGCGCTCCGCCAACGTACCTCTCACCTCCGCGTCCGGATCCTTCGGAGGACTTCCCTGCACGGAGGAGCGTGTGATTGTCGACACAGACCCGTGAACGGCGGACACCTTTCCTTTCTGCCTGCGGGCGTAACAGTGCAGCTGTTGCACGAACATCGCCATGTCCCTCGCCCGTAGGATGACCTCCTTGCGGTGGACGACCTTCACGGGCGGCGACGTGGCGGGGAGCTTCACCGTCGGCCTGTAGAAAAGCATCTGCGGATAGCCTCGATGTCTGTTGCAGGCGTCTTCGGTGCACATCAGCTCGTTGTCTGGGAGGGACAGCTCCAGGATGACTTGCGGAGCACGGGCCGGTTTGACGGAGTCGGAGGCCAAGCCTTTGTGGTGCCTGCCGTTGTTTTCTCTCGCCTTCAAGTGGTCGTTCACCGTCACTTTGTGTTTGGCGTTGTTCTTAATCGACGCGGATTCCAGCCTCTTCACGACGGACGAGTGATGATCCTTCTGATGTCTCAGCCTGTGCGTTCTCATCCTCGGGGAAAGGTTGTTCTCTTCCAGTGCACCAGAGTCTTCCAGGAGCCACCTGGGTTTCCGGATTCTCCGCTTCGGCGGATTCTTCTCAGACAAGCGCGTGGTCCGTCTCTGCGGCCCGTACCCGACGCCGTCCTGTTTTCTATCGAGCTGCCAAAAGGACCGTCTCAGAGGCTCTGCAGCCGTCTCCTTCAGATACCGTGACCCCTGGCTGCCCTTCTTCTTCACCGGATGACCGACGCTCGTTCGGCCTTGGCCCACCTTCAGTCTTTTGGGCGCCACATCCCCCTGTTTATGACAGACTTTCTGCTGGCGCTTCTCTGCTGCAGCCTGTTGCGCCCCCTTCAGTCCTTTCTGGCCCGCCAATGCGCCCGAAGCACAAGCGAGAGCCCTGGCGCAATAGCTCGGCACCCATTTCTCCTCCATGAGTTCTTCGAGGGCGGCGCCCACCTCCTTGTCACTCATCAGCTTCAAGCAGTTGGTCCGCAGAGCGATGAGGTTCCAGAACTCTGGGTCGAAGTACAGGTCCTTCTTCAAGACCTGAGAAGATGGAAAGGTTTGTGTTTGTAGACAGATAACGCCAGACGAAGGAGGTGAAGGAGGTGCTGTACCTGCAGGGTTTCAAAGCGAACGTGATTTCTGATGGGGCTGCAGTCCACAGAGTACTCCTGGTCAGGATGCATGTAGAGCACGTACATCATCTTGTAGGCCTCGACGGTGCGTTCCAGGAAGAAGACGAGCAGCGCGCACGCCCGGCACACCTCCAGGTCGTCGGGCAGCAGGCCAGCGATGGTTTTGTAGATGAGCGACTTGGTGAGGACGTCGCAGGGGAGGCAGGAGTCGAGGGCGTTGGCGCAAAGCTCCACGCAGAACTGGACTCCGCTTTCACCGAGCTGACAAGTTCACAACGAAGAAGAACTGGTTCAAGAATCCACATTCAAAGAATGAAAACAAAATAAGAGCTCCTCACCTCCTGCAGAATGACCCGAATGAAGGGGAAGATGGAGTTGACGTTGGTGGCGGACAGCATCAGCTGGCGACTCTCCTCCAGTAAAGCTTGTTTGGAGGTTTTCAAGCGACTGTGGAGTTTGCTCCACACAAACACGAGATCACTGCGCGACACACAACAGCGACACACTGCGTTGGCGCTACGCCGACATGTTTTGTGTTCAGCTGCAGACGGAAGCAGACCTACCACAAATAGTACATGTCGCCCCGGCGCAGCTGCTGGCAGAGGAAGGCTCGGCTGAGGGCTAGCAGCAGCTCGTCCGTCTCCTCACACTCCAAACTACAGATGATGTGCACCGCGTCTTTGCCGTTGAAGTCGGCCACCTGAAAGACGCCGCTCGCGTTCATCAACTGCCACTTTACGAGACACATGGAAGCGCAAAGACACACTCGCTCGTCCCGCTCACCTCTTTGTGCAGGCGGTCGTGCTGTGAGGTCTTGTGAAGCCACGTGAGGTAGACCTGGAGGAAGAACAAGTGCTGCCCTGCCGTGGGATGTCGCGCACAACACTTGGCCAGGGCCAACGCCTCACTGACCCGCTCACGGGAGAGAAGGTAGCGCACGCGCAGCTCCAAGAACACCGGCAGCTCGGAGCTGAGGTACGCGTCCGCTGAGGGGGGAATTCAGAAAGGGGATGTTGTTTAGCTTCATTTATTGATCACGATCCCCATTAGCTGGGTCCAACAAAATTATATAGAAAGAAAACACATGAAAAACACATTTAAAAAGCACTAAGAAAACAAAACAAAAGTGAGCTTCACACGTCGTCATATCTTAATATACAAGCAAATGTTATTATGAACGACATTATGCTCATAAGATTATACATTAGATACTGTATATAGTATACATTCTAAATAGACATAGACAAAAAATAAAATATTAAAAAATATGTCATACGTATCTTATTTTATTAGACAATCAATTAATATCAAATTTAGAATTCACACTAAATTAAATTCATTCATTATAAATACCAGTGTATTTGATTGCGTTTGCTCTTGAATGTCTGAAGGAAAACAAAGTGTGTGAAAATCCCAAATGCTCGTGTTGAGACCAGTGTACGACACCCACCTTCATTCTGAGGTAAACTGGACTCGCTGAGGATCGCCTGTAGGGCTGAGCTGGCCCATGCACCGCCGGCCTGAACCAAACACTCCACCTGATGCATGTGGACATTCTGATGCCTCGCTAGGACCAAATGACATTCCTGGGAGAACCAGAGGAAAGTGATGGCGTGAACCTCTGTTGTCATTCATTCCAGATGAGTAAAGAATTGAGATTTATATACCTGGAATGTAGCAGCAATGTTTTTCAGGGGCTCTTGGAGGAAGTCTTTCTCTTCAAAGAACAGCAGCAACTCAAAAACACTCCTGTGGGAAGATGGACAGCGGTTTGACCAACAACTTCCTGTGTGCAATCAATTAGGTGTGTGTGTGTGTGTGGGGGGGGGGGGGTGTACTCACAGGGCCATACTACTGAGCGTATGCGACACATGATCACAGTTTGATGTGAACGAGGTGGAGGCTTGCGTGAAGTAGCAGAGAGCCATCTCCAGGATCCTGAGCTGAGGGAGAGGCACCTGCCAGCGCGAGGCATATCCCTCGACCAGCTGCACGGGGAAACAGTCGAGTCAGACGGACAGACGGCTGGCGTGCTTTCGCTTGTTTGTCAGTGATGACAGAGATTATCATGAGGATGTGTACAATAATAGAATCATGGTGTAAACACAATATCACTGTCATGTTGCAGACATGCACATCTTCCCTGTGCCCAAGATACATGGTCATACTTAACACATTTTGAACCAATAAACATGTATGTAGCAAATTAAATGCATGATATCACCCCGCTGTTTAAAGGTCTTGATTAGGTGCTGATTAGTAGTAACACTTAGAACACAAAGGTAACATTATATTTAGACATCTGGTTCCATCATTTGCACCCAGATTGTTAAATGTTGTGAGCACACTGGGACATCTGACCTTACAATTTTTACAAAAGGTATAAAATGACATTCGAGCATCTTCATGGAAACTATTATTACTGGCACAGGAGCAACCTGTGGAAGTATCAGCTGTACAGTACAGTCAAATCCAGCCATCAGAATAACTATATATACAATATTCTACTGTACTACCCATTGCTACTACTATGTAAACATGATTATACTCATATATGCATTGCTTATATTTCATGCCCAAGTATTTATCAGTATTCTTTTGTACATGCTGGTTTATGACTGGGGGAATAAAAAAAAGTTGTACTGTTTAACTACATAACATGTAGTTTGAATGTCATCCCAACAAACTGAGAAATCCTGGATCAGCAACAAAATGGAAGATAAAACCAGATACAACCAGCTGACACTGACTTCTACGTACGGCTTTGCTGGTCAACTTCAGTTAAATTCATTACAGTAATGACAAATCGTGCGATAAAAACAACATCTTTTCCATGAATGCAACAGCCACAGATGCAGCAGCTACTTGCTCTGCAAATTATCACGGGAAGTTTGACGTAACTTCAACAGAAAAGTTAGGCTATTAGCAAATGTTTGATCATGTTAGCTAATTACCTACATCCTTTACCACATTAAATTAGCGGTGTAATAATACAACAACAGCCACTGCCATCATTCCCGTTGAAGTGTTTGTCAAACCTGCTGTGTGGTGGTAAAAACCTGTCCAGTTGCTTGTTTGGTGAAGTGTTATTGAGTGTTTGTTCAAATCTGGCTAGCTGGGCAACTGGCTCCACCGATTAGCCGAGTTAGCCTGCTAGCTGTGGTGTGCAGTGGGAAATTACTGTGAAAATAAGACTTGATCCGTCGTATTTCTGAACTCACGTTATCACCCGTGATGTTAATGTGCTCTGCGGTGCTCATATTGTGCAAAACGATAGGACATTTCGTCCCCAGTGACAAATGCTAACCAGCCTATTTGCTAACGTTAGCCGACTAGTTCTGGGGGAGGGGAGTCGGCTGCCATAGACGCTCCTTATCTTCGTCAACAAGCCTGTCACCAACTTCAGCAGAGGCTCCTTACCTTACAATACTCCGAGCAGAAAGCTTTACTATCGCCTCGCAACTCATCACTTGAGTAGCGGCTTAACAAACTCTGTAGCTGTTTTTTAAGCTCCTCCAACTCGTTTGCACTGCCCTCCTCCGCCATACTAGCTGTCTAGCCCTGCTCGTAGCAGCGACTATACAACACATACATCGACCACAGGCAACGACCTGCAGTGACAGCGCTGATTGGCTACAGGCGACGTACAGAGAAGCGTTTAATGACGGAATCAGTGCACGCCGAAGGAGCGCTGGGGAGGGCGGAGCGAGCGGCTTTACTGTTAGAGCTAAACTGGTTCAATTAAGCCCCGCTCGCACGGAGTGCCCAGTTAAAATGTACATACGCCACAACCCACATGGCAGACACAAACACAACCTGTTAATAAGGCTTATTAATTTGGTAATGCAAAACGAAATCTTACAATCCATGTTAAATATTATCAAAAACTATGTTTTTTTCTTTGGTTTGGTTATGTCTATTAACCAAAGTGACTCTAATTTAATAAAACTACGCGGTTGGACTGAAAGAAAATCGTTATTGCATTAATCTAGCTGAAGGTCCCCTTGTGTATTTAGCAAGTAAAGAGAAGTATTGACGGCCACGATTTAAAGGTATAGATGTAAAGAAAAACATACAATTAAGAAGCTGTTTTAAAACTTTCTAGGTGATGACAATGTTCAAACATGTGTGAAGGCCACATTCTACTTTCAAATACAATTTGGAAAGAATTAATAAAACAAATTCATTTTAAAGTAAGATGATGCAAAATATTTAAGTTGAAAAGCAAGTTACCAAATTTCCTTCAACTTTATTGAAAACGATACAGAGAAAAACAATGCGATGAGCTATAAGATAATCTTTCATTCTGGAAATTACCAGCACTTGCTGGAAGCAGAAAACACAGTATGATGAGATATTTGATTATACTCCACACACACCGCTTTTTTTTGTCTACATGCAAAAACAAACACACAAGCAGCACAGTGTACAACACTGAAGAGCTAAATGCTTATTTACATCTCAACCGGTTGAATCTTCAATAAAGAGAAATGGGTGTGTCTGTTAAGCAGATCTTACTTCTAATATTTGATTGATTTACAAGGCCACAGTGGAAGAATCATGTCTTAAGACAAAATGGCAACAAAAGGCATCAATATTCAAGACGATGAAAGGAAACTAAGTCGTTCAGGGCTTACATGAACATGAAAGTTTTACTTTCAGTACTACACATGCAGATATATACTAAGTACACTAGGTAACAGGCGACGTAAGTTGGCTGAGTGGTAGTCTTTCACACAACTTTACTCCAAGAGCGAACATGAAAAAGATCTGAAAATTAACCTCAATTACAACATATGTAAGTTTGTCCTTTCACCATCTTTGAGACAATCAGCTTAATTTATCAACGTGTGTGTTATGTCATTGGAACAACGCTAAAAGTGTGTGTTCTTAGTATCTGTGGGGCAGTCACAGCTCGTCGGTGGACTCCGAGAGCGACCGCTCTCTCCTTTCCCGGCCTGTGACGAAGTTGAGCAAGTCGACGGCGGTCACCACGCCGAAAACCATCTGCCTGAGACTGGGAGAGCCGTCCGTCAGGTCTGTGGGAGGAAGGGGGGAGTCGATGAAGACTGAGAAGGATAAGATAACCTCTGATGCATATTCTACTGTATGATAACATGATATGTACTTTAAAACATTGTGTGATGTTGTGAGACAGACGCAATACTGATCTGTGACAGCAAGAAATGTCTCCAACACCTTCAACCCCTAAATATCCGTCAGCGAGCGACTTTAATTGTGACCAACTGATTTTTTTATTGGATTTGTTTCCCTACGCAGCTGGACTTTGACACGCACGTATGAGCGAGGAAGGATCAGCTCACCCAGACGGACGAATGCATGGGGAGCCGTCCAGCGGTCGATACGGTGTCCTTGCTGCCGACCCTGACCCTGTCCACTGATTGTTTATATGCAAACACATGCCGCAATTAACATATGTGATAGCTGGTTGGCAGCTACGCAGCGCCTGCTATGTACGTGAGGTACCGGTTTACCCTGACTCACCGACAAACGTCAGCGTGTGTCCTTTGGAAGACAATGATTCACTTTTCCCGAAAGAATGTGAGAAAACCTGCTTAAAACAAGTGCTGCTAACAATCAGGAACATTCTTTGCTGCCACTGGGGGGCGCCAAAGCTCCTTATACGACTGACATATTCTGTCTGAGGGAAGAATATGAAGAGGCGACAATCTTACATTGGATCTGTTCATGAACCACCAGGGCGAAGTGATCAGTCTCCAGAATGCGAGATAACTTTCCCAAGTTATCGGTCAGACGGATCTGAGATAGATTTGAAAAAAAAAAAAAAAAAAAGCAGCATGTGATTAAGACGAGCTCAGTTAATCTCACAATGACGTTGCTGTCTGAAGTCGGACCTGTTTAAACTGCTTGTAGAGAACTTTGCTGACTGGGTCCGACAGCTTGATCTTCCCGGCCAGAATGGAGGCCAACATGTTCCCTAAAGTCACCATGCCCAGGATCAACCTGCACACACACACACACACACAGACACACACAGACACACAGTGAGCAAGCACAGTGAAACACGTTCCAACAGTGGTTGTGACTCACCCGGCCTCGTCCACCACGGGTGCCTGGTCGAAGCCCTTCTCCTTGAGGATTTTGATCGTCCTCTGACAGCTGACAGTCGGCAGGACAGTGAGGGGGGCGGAAAGGTTCAAGCCCTGCACGTTGAGGTTCCACCACCTGACGGACGGAGAGCGACTGAAGTCAAACGGTTACACTTGGAGACTGAACGAAGACGTTCAACAGGCACACGTACCACGGCTTCTTCACCATGAGGTCCTCCTCCCTCAGGAAGCCCTTCTGGACCATCCACTTGTCACTCAGGAATTTGGACCTTGACAGGGAATCAGGATGAACATTGGAATGCAGTTCCGGACGGACGCAGCAGTTCACTTATTTCATCTAACATGTCTAGGCATTGAATGTAGAAGAGGCTCACATGTAGTTGCGGATGGAGTCGGGTAGGATGACCACACAGCGCTGGCCCTCCTTCAGTTCTTTGGCCACATTAACTGCAGCGGCCATGGCCGTCCCAGAGCTGCCCCCTATCGGTGGGGGAGACAAGTGACAATCGACTGACTAGACGACGCGTATCTCATGTGCAGGGAGCGTGTGCTCACCGCATAGCAGGCCCTCGTCTCGGATCAGCATCCTGGACATGTTGAAGGACTCCTCGTCGTTGGACTTGTACCAGCTGTCCACGACCTGATGGCATCACGTAGAGACGCAAACGTGAAGCGGACCAAAGTGGTAAAACACAAAACCGCCCGCTGGAACTCACCGATCTGTCGAGCACGGTGGGGATGAAGTCGTAACCGATGCCCTCCACCTCGTACTGGGTCTTGTCGGTCTTGTTTAGCTCCTCGGGCTCGGCGAGGATGGAGCCTTCAGGGTCGACGCCGACGATCTGCACACGGCAAACATTTTAGCTGGCGGCTTAGAAACGCTGCCGTCTTGAGACGTGGCGACAAGCCAACCTTGATGTTGGGGCAGCGCTCCTTGAGTTTGCGGGCGATGCCTGTGATGGTTCCTCCTGTGCCGGCTCCTGCCACCAGCATGTCCACTTTGCCTGGTGGAGAGGAGGAGTTGGAGTTACCGCGCAGTGAGCTGGAGTCCTCCCTCAGGACCAGCAGAAACACATTCCGAGAAATTAGTGGGCTATAGTATCACACCCATGTCGGTTTTTAGCAGTAATTCATTCATATTGGTGGTGGTGGGGGGTGTCATGTGACCACTTCTTGAAGTCTGGTGAAAACCACAGGACGCGAGAGGAGGTGGTACAGCGGTGACTAAATGTTTACTGTTTATGTCTGGTTTGAATTCTCACTGTCATCCCGTACAACTGAGCTGGCTCAGTGTAAAATGAGTAAAATGAAAAATGAAAGTTTAAAAAAAGCAGCACCATCACACTGCTCCAGGATCTCTTCAGCCGTGGTGTCGTAGTGGGCCAGAGGATTGCTCGGGTTGCGGTACTGGTCCAGGATGTGGGAGTTGGGGATCTCGTTCTTCAGGCGCCAAGCGACGCCCACGTGGGATTCCGGGGAATCGAAGCGAGCGCTGGTGGGCGTGCGGACGATCTCGGCGCCCAGAGCTCGTAAGACGTCCACCTGCGTGGAAAGACGGAACACTGATGGATCAAAAGGAGCGCAGAGGGTGGAGGACCCGTGCTGAAGGCTGAACTCACCTTTTCCATACTCATCTTCTCAGGCATGACGATGATGCAGCGGTAACCTTTCACAGCTGCAGCCAGAGCCAACCCGATACCTTCAGACGAGCAGGGAGAGTTTTACAACACTGCTGCGTTGGGCTCATAAAAACAACCTTCAGAGCGACACATGTGGCCTGTTACCGGTGTTTCCAGACGTGGGCTCGATGATGGTGTCTCCAGGCTTGAGGACCCCGTCTCTCTCAGCGTCTTCCACCATACGGAGACTGATCCTGTCCTTCACGCTGCCGCCGGCGTTGAAGAACTCGCACTTTGCCACTAAAGTTGCACAACGGATGCATAGCGTATTTGTAGAAAAACAGATGGGACCTGTGGTGTTTGTACGAGCCGCTGTGACTCACAGAGTTCACATCTGAGTCCAAACGCTTTGGGGATCTTGTTGATCCGAACCAGCGGGGTGTTTCCGATCTTATTCAGGATGTTGGGAAGAATGGCTGGAGTTGCCGGTCTGGAGGGAACAGGGAGCGAGTGTTAAACACAACAAACAGCTGCTTTCCGTACCACGCGTCAGTCAACACACCTGAGCGTGTTCCTACAAGTTGCACTCACTGATGTTTCTGTGTCAAAGGTCATTCCTACTGTACTGGTTCTCTGATTCACCTTGGTACTTGAGCGTGAGGCGAGTCGGCTTTCGAGGCCCCCAGGCTCCATTTGCAGCGGCTGGGGAGGTCCGGACGGATCCATTTCCTCTCGGCAGCGGGGTTTTTCGCGTTGAGCGCTTCCACTGCGTCCTTCGCCACAAGTGGCTTGTCCACCCCATTGAGAGGGAACAAACCGTCACGCAGTTTGGTGTCTCCATTGGCGTGACTGAGCAGCTTGGCGGCGTGGGGGCAGATGGGAGTTGCGGCGGGGGCGTCTTTGGCCAAGGGAACCGAAGGCATGTCTTACCCTGGAACAACGGCACAGGAAAGTGTTGGAACGTGTGCCAAATCTAACAAAAACTATCATGATAGTATGATTTGAACGATAAACGTTATGGTGCCAGAGCTGCAGCACAAGTTTCAGGGGAGGGAAAAAAAACATCTCACGTCAGCTATCGTAGAAAAAGAGCAAAAGCATTAGTACAAAAACATTTCAAGCCAATTCGGTGGTTTGGATTCCTTTTTTTAAACTGTAAAGAAGAACTCTGAATTTAACTGCATTAATAGTCACGACCTAAAGTGAAAAAGAAAAAGTGAAGATGAAAAACAAATGTTGAAACAAACACAAGGCTCCATGTTCCACCGCTGCATGCAAAGTTAAAACATGGTGACACACCCTGCTGTTGTTGCTTCTTTCCTTGCTGGTACATTCATATCTTTATGAACATGACTTCAAACAGAGTATCAGAATTTGAGTTGCAGATCTCTCTGAACACGGAAACACATCAGCTGTTGTACACTCGCGTCCTGACTTAACTTTTTCGTCGGTACACCACCTGATCAGAATAAAAAAAATAGCGTTTAACATTCAACAGCTGTTCCACGAGTCCTCTTACATCTAATTAAAGTTACACTGATGATCACTGCTGTGGTAAATGTAGGGAGGAGGAGGAGGTGGAGTAAACGCCAGGGGGGTCCTTTGGGGCAATTTGATCCTCACTGAGACCAGCCTGCGTGACAGCTCAGATTTTCAACAGGAACACCAAGTGTCCAATCCTCTGAATACGAAAAAACATCTCGATACTTGTAATTGTGGCAGTAATCTCAGGTATGTCAGGTATGTCTGTGCTCTCAAGGTTTACTGATTAGTGTGCGTTTGCTTTTTGGTTGTTTCATTATAAACCACCTTCAAAGCAAATAAAACCAACGACTGCTCTGCTGATAACAATCACAACCAAAGTGTGATGTGGGGAAAAGCACAAGAACAATATAGGTATTCACTGGGCCATAACAAATGGTGGCACAAATGTGAACAGCAGGAATGTCGGCTAAAGAAAACACAATGTAAACTGGCAACATAAACCGAGAGCCCTCTTTTTGTCGGAAGCATTTGTATTCAACCTTTTAAAACAGGATTTCTGGTGTGGAGCTGTCATGAATAAAATGACAGAATTCTCAGCGGAACAGAAGTTAGAAAATTCGGTTATATTTGATGTAATTCTCAATCAATACAAAATGATCGTGAAAGCGAACGTTCATTTTTAGAGAAAACTGAAATGTATGTAACCAACGCTCTTCTTCGTTTATTATACAGGCATTAACATTCTGGAAAACAGAAAGGGTTTAATAAAGAGAAGAAATAATAGTATTATTGTGTGGCAGTTCCAAGCTAATTAGCTAAAACCATCCAAACAAATAACCTCACTGCATAGATACGTTGTTGCATCAGCTTCGTTGACTGCTTCAGGTCGCTAATGCAACAAAGACGCGTTTGAATTCAGCTTTTTTTTCTTTAAAAAAAACGAGAGACATGGTGTATCGGCACTTACCAGACGATTAATTCACGCCAAAAACACGATGTGGAGATTCACTCCGACGTACACAGCTGCACAGGACACTGCTGAGGGAGCGCCACCGGAGTAAGCTAGCAGTGTTCGTGTCGACCCACGTGGACCAAACTGGGAGGACGTCAGCGACGCGTCAGGGTGCGCTCTCATTGGCTGCTGCGGGGGCGTATGTTTAGTCGGCTGCACCAATCAGGGCGCAGATTTCTCAATATGGTTTTATGTTGACGCCGTGTTCAAGTAGTCTCTGCCATCTGTTTACCAGATTGTAGTTCAATATGTCCGGCTGGACGTGGATGCATGTGACAGCTTGGGATGGGAACTTGTCAGCAGCCTTGTTCATGCCAAAATTATACATTTAAGAGGTAAAATATCACTTGACACAAAAGCTTTTAAACATAAACTAGTTAGTTCCTGCTTGCCTTTACAGATCATAAATGTGGTTTTAAGTTGCAAATATCAGGACAAGGTTGAGTTGATGTTACATAGTCACATAAGAATTGTGAAGAGTTCATCAGATGTCAAAGAGGACAAATCGAGGTACTTGTATGTATATGAATAGCTGCCAAACACCAGAACCAAGGCTGAATGATTCTCACTGGACCAACAAGGAAATAACTCAATGACAATCCATGAACCGATAATATCTGAGCGAATGCTGCCAAGACGAGTTACAAATCTGTTTTATTGAGAAAGCGACACAAGCTTATCTTAAAAAAAGGAATAAAAGAAAAAACACTTTCAGCAATTCACCAAAAAGAGAAAATAACCGTCTTCACTGTCGAGGGGTTAAGAAGGTGTGTGGGGGGGTGGGAGGTTGTGTCAGTCTTCAGAATCTTCCAGAACGTTCTCTGTCCCTCGATCTTCGCCTCTCACGGTCTCGCCGTCGATCCCTGGAGCGGGACCGTCGTTCCCTGGAACGCGAGCGAGAGCGGTGCCTGGAGGTCGAGAAGAAACCGTTAAAGATAAACACTGAACTACAAAATGAAACATGTTCACCGAGGCACATACACACCTTTTCCTCCGGCGGCCATACAACTCCCTACGAAGTTCTCGCGATATAGGTTTTAGGTGCATGAAGTTGCAGAAACCCCCTCGAGTGCATTCTCTGGAAGAAAACAGCACATGACGCGTTTGCGTTGGATCAGAGTCACAAGGACATTCTCTGCACGCTCCTTTTATTTCAAGCCAGGAAAATGAAAATGGAGCAACAGTCCAATGAACAGAAAAGCCTTGATTTGTAGCTGTGTTTGACGCTGGGCGGGCGACCAAATGCTGGTGACATCTTTTATTTAGTTGCACTTGAATAGCTCGATGAAACATGAAAAGACAACTGTCAAAGAAGTGGGAATGAAATCAGACGTCCAGAACAGTTTTCCAACCTGCCTTCATTACAGGAAGAGCTGTCACTCACCCCATTTCATACTGGCGGCAGCAAGCTTCCCTGAAGTCGGTCACAGGCGACAGCTCTGCGTGGATGGGCTGGGCGTTGAACCAGCGATTATTCAAATCCATAACTGCTTTTTCTGCGTCCTCCTCGCGCCGAAACTAAGCAGAAGGCAAATGGATCTCAGGGGAGACTTGTTGACACGACTGGGCCTACTTGTACGTGGCGACTCTCTCAGACACACTTAGATTCATTGAAAACCTTAACATAGACGTTTCCGACGAGATGGTCGCCCAGGTTGTCACACACGTTCATCTCTTCCACCTCTCCGTACTTCTCCTCCATTTCTGTGAACACCTCCTGCAACAGACAGGGGATTCACAGGTTGAATGTTGTTTCACTGGTCAGCAGCTTCCTGAGGAGCCCCAGTTTTAGTACCCAACATGTGAAAGTCTGCCTCAGATAATCTAACAACAAAAATCATGGTTCTCTTCAGACAGAGTTCCTGCGTGGCAAAGCAGCAGCAGCAGCTGTGTAAATGTTTGCCCACCGAACTGAAGGGATTCTTGCTAATCAGCAAATTCTACACACATTTTGCCACAAGGGCACGTTACAGCAGGCAACAACTGCACGCTGCTGTGTACAACGTGTGTTACAAAGACGGGTCAACGAGCGCAAAAGGTCACTTACCTCAAAGAACTCATCATAGTGCTCCTGCATTTCCACATCGCTGACGGCACCTGCAAAACGTCAACACGGGACGGTCAGACTATTTGACCAGACTAAATACAGCATCATGATGCTTCTCACTAACAACAAACGAAAAACCTTCGGTCACGTTTCTCACAGATTCATTCAAAACTAGCGCAGAGCCGGCAGAGCAAAACTTCAATTATCAGACTCCAGGTCGGTTCTAAGCAAGCTCAATCCCCCGGCTCGTCTGTGAATTATCTCTGCCGGGGGACGGCAAGGATAACGTCAGCTTCAATGAATCCGAAGCAGAATGTGCACATACAGTATCTCAGCGTCACATCTGGTGCTTATTCAAGGAGAGCTGAATCAAGAGACGACTGAACGGGACTTTATCCACTGTTTCTCATGTGACAGGACGCTTACGCTGAACAGGATCGACCCTTCTGCATTTATTTCAGTTCGTATGCTCTTTTATAAGTAACTTCTTGTGTCGGACTCTTTTCCTTTTCCAGACAGTTAATTTGACTGAATGCATGTGGTTTATTTGCTGCTGTCGCTCTGACGCACTTTCACATTGTGTGTTTGCACTTGATTATGGTGATTGCGCGCTGTCAACCCAAGTACCGTTCACATGCTCCCTGATGTGATTTGATTGGCTGACTTAAAACTTCTTTTCATGTTGTTCTCATGTGTTTGGATGTAAGATCCGAAGTGAAGGAGCTCTGTGGACAAGAGGTGAGACTCGTGCCTACACGCGTACCAGCTGCCCCTTGACTCAATTCTCCTTGGATACCACATCGGTTTTCAAAATAAAACATTACTGCTCTACATGTACACAGATACCAGGGAATCTGTCAACAGTTAAAGGATGTGATGTCTCTGGAGGACATGTCTGTACACCAAGCCAACTTAATGTGGGGAGGTGTGAAACACTAGATTAAGTGCTGGAGGTTCCTGCATATGAAGGGAGACTTACAGTGAAAACCATCAGCAGACTGGGCAGTTTGGAAGGTTATGAAGGTAAATGTTCAAGAAGGAAATGGTCTGAAATACAAAACGTAAACTTTTGTGACATATATCCACCAAAATAAAGAGCTGGGGAGGAAAGAATGTGATTAGAAATGCTTCTGTCATTGTGACCCGTAGTTACGTGATGGGCAGCGCTGCATTCAAGTGCTCACAAGTCCAGAGGAAACATCTCGCCATCTTTATTTTCACATTGTGTGTGTGGTGATAACCTTTTCCAAACGAACTAGAGCCACGCTAGGAATCTAGGAACCACGTCTTTTCTAATATTTGAAGACCTTTTACATAGTTACCTGCACCTACCTGTACTTATGTCTGAGCTCTTCAAGCTCAAAATAGTTGTTGTTCACACCTTGAGCAAATAGTATCTCATGCTAATCGGTGGACTATTCATTTCAACATTACAGCCCAAACAAGCAAAGTAAGGACACAGGGCTGGAAGTATTTGGTTTGGGAGATAACACCTGACTTACTGAGCTGGAGCCGCTCCTCACATCTGCCTTTAAGTCTGAGCACCACTTTCAGGAAAAGGAGGGCGTTTGCAGACATGTGAATACTTACAGCGTGAGGCGTCAGCTGTCTGTGCACTATTTTGTGGATTCCGGTAGATGTTTTGAATCAAGATGGTCTGTAGATGGATAGACAGAACAAACACATCAGTTTGTTGATGTAGAGATACAGCAGCCAGCGGGTCATATCAACTGAAAAATGTGACTGGATGACATATCCCGTAAAAATATAAACATCGCAAAGGTGACCTGAGTTCACAACAGAGTCACATTTGACAGTTTGAACAGCTAAGGTCCACGAAAGTGTCTTTTATATGGAAAGGCTGGATTGTCATGAAAGAATGAAAATGTGACACATGAGACCAAACACAGAGAAATATGTCACTTTTTATGAGAAATTCTTCTTGGCTGTGTTCTCACCTGGCTGAATGTTGGTTTGTTGTGCAATCTCGAGCAGCGGTCTCCATGTCTGCAAGCTCCGATTTTAAAGTAGAAGGAGCAATTGACCCTGAAAGAGAATTCATTTTATTCCATTCACCCAGACATTAGATATTAAAACCAAGTTTATATATACGGTACACACACACACACGTATTGGCAGCAATATATCCTCACGGTTTTGTGCTGCTGTTCTTGGAAACATGTTAACATTTATGGGTTTTAACCAATATCAAGGAATCAAGAAAGGGAGACCTCCAGATCAATATCTTGATGTGGACTTAAATCATGACCGTAGACACTGTTGTGTGGCGAATGTACCGTTTCGATGATTCAAATATTGAACTCGCAGTGAAGTTAAATGAAGCACAGTCGTTCGTGTGCGGAGCGGGAGGGGACAAAACAATCCGATAGGAGACACTATGCTAACAAGTTCATTAATTCAGTCAAACATTACAAGCTCACCAATGAGCGGCGTGTCACACGGGCTTAAAACGACACCCTTTTTTTCTTGGTTCAAACTTCCGAGTTCCTGCAGCTGCATGTTGGAGGACGACGAGATTTCACGAGTTTCATTCAATGCGTTAGCTTCCGCTTGCTAGCATTAGCTTATCGAGAACGTTCAGCTGAGTGACGTCACCAAGCGCGGCGTCTCAGCCCATAGCGTAAAGCCGCTGCACTCTTCTTCTACCAACACCAATTTATTCGCGAATATTCTTCAAGTACACTCAATAAAACTTACTTGTCTTTTTCTGTGCCGAAAATGGATGCCAGGTACTCCGCCATTTTCGGCCCGTCGGTGACGCTTACGCTGCGTCATCACGTTAACGGGAGCTGTTTTACGTTCGCAATGATGTTTTAAACCACAAGAGGGCGCTGATACTCCAAGCAAGCGTCTCATGTTCTTTCTATACTACACCGACTCAAGTCGCTGAAATAAAGTTGTATTCATTGTTTCCACGTTCTTTTTGCACGTAGAGGCGTTTCCCTGGGTGGGAAATTACAAAATTTAAATCTACAAATACATCTTCTTGCATCTGTGTAACCACCTCTCTCCTCCTCCACAACACTGGAAAATGGTTCACTGTTTAGAGCACAAAGCACCTTATAATTATTATAATATTGCTCTTTATTTGCTGTACCCCTGACATATATTAATTGCAGCATGAATACTGCAGGAGCGTATTCTGAATGTGTCTGGGAAGGAAACTTCATATTACACTACAGCGCTAGACAATATATTATGTGTTTATTAATTTCACACAGTAGTATTTTGAAAAGAGTATGTGGAATAAATAGGAAAATAAAATGGAGTCCTGTGACTGATAACAAACAAAAAAAGTAATGTCTTATCTTCAGACCCTTCACTGCATCAACAGATGGAAACACACAAGACCTCTGAAGTCACACAGTGAAGATAAAAGGGAGGAAAGAAAGCAGAGGAAGTTGAAGTCAAGGTGAGTGAAAGGAGGAAGTAAAGACTATGAGGTCGTAAGACACTGGTGAAACAACACATGGGAACACACATTTTAGATGCGTCACCGGTGTTTGGCCTGCGACTTTTACAGAAGCAAGAACCAACCAACTTTCTCCGACCAACATTGGGCGCAGGAAGTCGCTCGTTGTGGCTCAGACAAAAATCTGGATTTGCTGTGGAAGGAGGATGATGAGGCCTCGCTTCCATCATGAGGTCTAACCGGTGCCGTATCGTCCTACCTGTGTCCCTCTTGCTGCTTCTCACCTTCAGCGCTGACTGTAAGTTCTTTTCAGTTTGTCTGTGAAGGTCAGTCATCCCAGGTCAACTGGACTGGCTGTTTGGTCTTCACGTCTCTTCAGAAGGTTCTTCAGTTCAGAACTGGTGAAACATCTTCAAGTAAACAGCAAGTCCAGTTGGCAATAACTAAAGTTTTACTCAGTTCTTTTACTACCTGAGCGGGTAAATAGTCTGTTTCATTCTTCAAGGACAACTTTGCATGCAACTCTCAAATAACATTGTCAGGCTAATACACTGGTTTAAATAAATGAAATTAAAAAAAACAACAACGAAAAACCCAAATATAAAACCTAGGAAATTAGAAGATTAACCCGTGTTCAATGTTTTTCTAGTGACTTCATAAACATGTAGGCTCGATTATCTCCTTGTGGGCTAATGTGAGAGCAGATATTAGTTTCTTATGACTCACTGGGGCCATTGTGTATCTCACAAGGGTCGTTGTAGTACCTGTGAACTTTAGCCCAAAGCCCAAACTAACAGATTGTGAAAACTGAATTGCTCGATTTAATTATTGGAACATCCTCTCCGTTTCTGTCGAGTTAAACCCAACATGTGATGACTTATGCAAAGTTATTCATGCTGGAGACATTTTCCACTGATATGATAGAGACTCTTCATGTTTCAATTCCTGGCATGTGCAAATGAATTTTCCACTCACCACAACATTTGAATGTCATAATAACAGAGGTGACAGAGGAACTGTACAACAGACCCTGGTGTATACTTCAGCATTACTGTCGTAGTCTGACACATTTCCTTCTTTGCCTACAAAAAATGTTCATTTGCTTTAAAAAGCATTTGATTTTATCTTGTCTATTTTTTATTTACAACCAAACCAGAAAAAACAAATTCAATTATTGATAAGCATTTGAGACTCTCATGCGAAGCAGTTCATGGAGGAGATTTGCAACAATGAATACAAACTATGATTGTCTGGTATTTGTCTGCTCGCCTTTTCTGCCATTTGATGAATCACATTTTCAGTTTGGAATCCAAATGTGTTTTCCCTCCAGGTGACAAGTCCAACTGTTCAACATTATTTCTTGGCCCATCAGAAATTCACATCGCTCAAATTGGACAACTCCTCAGAATTAACTGCACTGTTGAGCACTGCAGTGATTCCCAGCCAAGGATCGTCTGGTATAAGGGCGTAAATCTCACTCCTGTGGCAGTGCAAAGCCCTCACATCACCACACAGTGGGAAGATCTAGAGCAGAGTATTGGAAAATCTTTTCTGGAGTTCCAAAATATCACAATCACTGATTCTGGTCTATACAGATGTACTGATGAATTCGCTTGGAGCTACACCATCACTGTGACCGTCCACGGTGAGTGAGACTGATGCACAGGCACGTTGTGCTTTTATTATGGCGGGTAAAACACTTGTAACCACCTTAATATTATTCCTTTTGTAGCTGATGATCAGCTGAACAGAAATAGCAGCCTTGGTAGGAGTGACGGTGAGAAAAAACAGCAACATTTGCAGCGATTCTTTCAGTGTTCAAGCTCCGATCAGCCTTTCTGTTTCGCAGATCCTCTCGTTCCTCCACCAAACGACCTCCAGATGTATTTGTACACCACTGCTGGGATCGTGCCCATTGTCATCATTGTCATTATTGTATCTGTCATATCAATGCACAGATGTAAAGGTGAGCTGTAAAATGATGTATTCAAATAAATATGATGTTACTTGTTCATGGGATGGACACAGCGCCGTAATCACACCATAAAGTGGGCGGGGGTTCATCACATGTTTTTGTGGATTTGTAAATATTCCTGAACGCCACTAAAAACACAGAATTTGCTCTAAAATCATGCAGGTGCAAGAAAGAAGAAGGTCCAAAGTGAACGTCAGGTGAGATCACATATCTAACGTAGCGTCTTATCCCATTTCTTCTCCTTCAAATGTGACCTTTTGGATGACCTCTCTCCCTGCAGTGCGTCTCAGTCCCCATGGCGGAGCAATCCTACTCCACCCTTCGTCCCTCACCGAAGAGAAGCGCCCCTGCCTCGCCTTTGTGTTCGTCAACAGAGAATCAGAGCGATGTCCTGATAGAAGAGAATAATTCTCTCGTGTATGTCACCCTCAACCATCAGCTGCCTCCCGGCGCTCTTGCTCGACCACAGTTGCCGGTTCAAGACAGATCGGAGTACGCAGCGATTCGTGTTGTTTAAAGACATCTCTGTGGACGGTGTTGAAGTTGGCCAGTGGGACCTTATCGCAGCATGATGATGCAGAAAGTAGTCCCCAGCACTTAACTGACAACATTGTTCTTTGAGCTGTCCTCACTGGGCTTTAAAGGATGTGAAGCTGCCAAAGACAGGAAGTCAGAATGTGCTGGGACACCAAACTTACAAATTAAATAGTCCTAGTTCAGTTTGAGATGAAAACACAATAATGTTGCAACATATGATTTAACGAGCTGAACACCCCATTTGACAACAACATTTTCATAATGCACTTTGTACTTAAGGGCACAAAACCACAGGGAAAATTCAGAGTTGTTGTTATTTATACTGGTCTGGCCCACTTGAAAATGGACCAAATGGAATAACTGATCAGATAAATTGTAAAATTCGTTTGCTCTTGCTGCAACTTGAACTATGGTGGTGACTTGAATGTACTTTGATTGTAATTCTGCAAGAAGGAGCTTTGTTGTAATGGTCCTCTGTAATTTAATGACCTTTTACAGCGATTGATTGTCATTAACATGTGCAATCCAGTAACATGATTGACATTAGAACTGAACTGTCCATCGTCACAGCGTTATTTTTCTTCTACACTGATCATCATCATCATTCTGAGCAGTACTAAACTAAATACACAGAGATGTGAACAAACTGAAGGTTGGGTGACTTGAGAGAATCCAAATCAATGATTCCCTTCTGAAAAATGATGAAAATGAAACACGTTAGAACACACAAACGAGACCTCTCTCCCAGCTCCAACCCAGGAAACGAGATGTTTCACTTCAGGCTGAAAGCAGCAGAACATTTTTTTGGGAAGGTCTCATTTCAACAGCAAACATTTGAACGGGGGTCTTTTCCATCGAAAAGAAAACATTGTTTTGTTCAGCAAAGAAGAGTTCATGTTAAACAACGTTTGAAAGTGAGAACTTGTAGTAGGAAAGGTGGAGCAGGTGGATGTGGATGAACAGTGCAGGGCTGCATGAAGCGTGCAGCGTGTAGGATGTGCTGAGTGTGGTTTTGCTGCAGCACGTACGTGCACACACACACACACACACACACACACACACTCTCTCTCGGCTCAATCAAGAGAGGCAGAAGTAAAGTGTGGAAGTGGAAAGCAACATAATCAATATTGCCACCTAGTGGTGGAAAGATCAACTCTAAATTAATTTCAACTGTTAAATACAACACACCTTACCGACGTAAAGTTCCAAAGATTCAGATGAACATAAAATCTGTGACTTTATGGTGAAGCCCCCGTATGTCGTCAAGGAAAGTCCTTGATAAAGAACATAAATCTGCTCAAAGCCACTCAGCAGATCCATCAAACATTGAGGAAAAGACTTTTCCTTTCACGTCTTTTGAGAGGAAACTGTATGTGTGTGTGGGGGGGTTTCTCTCCTCACTTTTAAATAATGCTGTGTTCTGAAGTCCTGCAGACTGAAGTGTGAGAAATTTTGTCATTTATAAAAGACACAGAAAGAACTGAGGAAACATTTGACTGAATTCAACCATTTATAAGCCAGTTGTGCTGCTCCAGTTTGATGACTGAGCTAATGAGTGAATAAAATAACATAAGATTCACGTTGCAACACATAAAGGACGACAGAAATAAGACGAGCTAAAGATTTTATTCAAAGCACTTGTTAAATGGATGGATAAAGACCATTGGTGCATACTCTTGAATGGTGACACTGACAATATAAGAATACTTTTCTAGTAATTTTCTCGAAAAGGAAATGTATGATTCACAAGAAGGTATTTTCACCAGGTTTGCAGATACAACACTACTGCTTATAACAGTTCATTAAAACATGTAAAAAACGGGAAAGAGTTGAACAAAGGAGGTAAACACTCTTTCTGTCAGTGTAGTACTACACAGATCTATGCAGATTCAAACAGGAATCCTGTGCTAACCACAGACCTTGAAAGGTTGCAGGTCGGCCACCCCGTCAGCGTCCTGTGCAACAAAGCAGCTATAAATAACCAAACTTTCCTCAGACCACGGTGAATGTGAGTCATAGACGGCGAGTTCACTAAAACATAGTCCGCTGCTTTAAGGTGCAGTTGTCCTTTATGGCAGTCATAAAGGTCGGGACGGTTACGGCAGCCCGGATTATCCTCAGGGTATGGAAGAGTACATCCCCACCGGACTATAAAGGGTGGATTGAAAAAATGGCAGAAATTGCATCGTATGAACGGATGTTGGCGAGAGTCAGTGACAGTGAGGACGAAAGAGGGCTATGGGAACGTCTTTTTTTTACCACAAGCTCATAGGAACAACTGGGAAAGAATTGAGACAATTGTAGAGCTGTGACTGAATAATATAATAGTGTGTGTGAATTACTCTGTATTGGCATATATATGTAGGTACCATATACCAGGGAACCACTGTAACCCCACCCAACAGAACTGTCTCTAAGTGTGAAATAATAAAAAACATGTTTCAAAAAAAAAAAACATTCAAACTCATGACTTCTCCTAATTGTAAATGTTTATAATTGTTTCAGGAACAGTAGAACACATCTACTCGCTCCATCTCTGGAATTTTTGTCTTTTATAAATGCTTGTTTTTGTTCCAGCTCATGCAAGCGGGACCAGCAATGCTGGCGCAGCGGCTCTGGTCTCCGTTCCTGTGCACGCCGAGGTGGACGACACGGTGCTGAGCAGCTAGGTCAGCCTCGGAGCGCCGCTGGACCTCCGTCAACAGCGCCGGTGTCTCCGAAATCAGTCTGGACAACGGATAAACATAAAAATAAGTTAATGTCCTTCATCACAGTACAGTAACAGTACAGTGGCACATGGTGCCGACGATGGTTTACTCACAAAATACAAATTATCTATAGCAGAAATCCCTTCCTGTCACTCGTTTGCTCCTCCCTTTGCCGCCACAAGTGTTTGCTTCACATCCCACACAAGAATGCAAAAACAAACACACACGTCTGGATACGCACACCCAGGACGCTGACTCATAGCCAAAAGACCACATACTGTACTCAATGTACATGTGGGAGCAATCACATCACGGAAGGGTTCAAACATGCTCCGCCCTCAACTTTTCTTTTAAACCCATCAAAGGGTGTTATTGTGTAGTATAGACATATGTGACTTGTTGGTGTGTTTTGATATCTATTTAGGACTCTTGTGTTACTGTAGATGGGAAATAAGCTAATTGCTAATTGACTAAAACAAAATAATCAGACTACGATGACTAACTACAGAAAAACTACAGAAGCCCGCAAGGTCATGGATTCATACCAATATTTTTGGTCCATTGGATCAATTATCCAACCCGCAATCCTCCATGTCTCTCTGTCATCATATGGTATCCATGGAGACACCCAGGCGGGCCTCGGAAACCGTTGGCTAGAACGTCTGGTTGACGTTCATTTCACGTACAAAATAATTGGGAGGCTGATGTTGGGAGAAGGAACTCCAAAATATCTATCCATGACACCTCCGGGCTTCCGTAGAAACCATCAATCCAATATGCTTTGATTAAACAGCCGTACAGCAATGTAAAAGACGTAAGTCCTGCATGAAAAATGTAGGAATACACAAGGACAAAGCACTGATAAGATAGTACAAGAGCATTTCAGGTACTTGACGTAAACGTAAAATACTTCTGTGTTGTGAAATGCTGTGATTTCTCTTTTGTCTTTCTAATCTCCGGGGAGCAGTAGTACTTTGTTCATCGAGGCAGGATGTGGTCACTCCCCGTACTTCCTGAGCTGCCACAGATTGAAAAGTGCCACTAAAAACATGAACTTTTCGGAATTTGGTGAACTGCCCTCTCACCACACCTTTATTTTCATCTGTGTGCCCCCACCAGCCACGATCTAACACAAACAGACCGCCAACTCTTTCCAGGAAGAGCCTCTGTCTCTCGCAACCACCGATTTAGACCAAACCACAAAGCACCATTCAGTGCCGAGCCGCAAATTTCACAACACTTCAGTGGGCCGTTGGACAGTTTCTTTCAGGCAGACACTACGCATGAGAGGGATTTTTAGTTCTGCTTGTCACGGCCGGCTGCAGATGTTCAAACATCACACCGGTCTGTCAAACTGTCTTCTGCACAACACTAGAAACCCAGCGAAGAAGTCCACAGTGGCACATTTAAAGGTGCACTACGTAAGATCTGTACCACGTCTCACGTTCATCCACACTCCAAATTCCACGTATCAAATCATATCAAGTCAAATCATATAGCAAGGCCAGAAATTAGACCACAGAGTCCAAACTTGTTTACAGGAAAGTGAGCTGAGGCTGCTGCTGGTCATATGAAAGAGGGGACGCTCACGAGCTCCATCATTAAATCAAGTTAGTTGTACATAAAATTCTTCTAATTTACAGTGTATGATAGGTGCCAATGAGAAAGGGCTGAATCGTCAGCAGGCTGCAGTTTGTCTCTGAGCCAACTTCCTCCCATCGTCATGAAGCAGCCCAGCTGCTCCTGAAGCTCAGGGTCCCTGGAAGTGATGTTATTTTCCGCGTTTCACCAACGAGCGTGGAGCTTGGCTGCGGGGACAGAAGCTCGTCTGAGCCGACACACAGAAGAACGCTGAAGCTGTGGCGGGAACGTAGGCGTAGGGTCCTTGTTGACATCAAGCCTGATGTGCACCTCACAGCTACGTGGACCTCCGGAGACAACAGCTGTGATCGGACTGTTTGTGTCACGGGACTTTCCCCGCTCACGGAGCTGTGTGGAACTTATGTATTTGACGAAAACAGAACCAACAAAAGACGATTTCTGACCGATGATGTGAGGAAAATGATACGAGATCGGCTAACTTGTTACCATCGCTTGAAGAAAAAGACAGAAAAAACACTGACAACTTGACGCAGAAGAATGAATCCAGCTTTAGAGCCAGCGCCTGTGCAGAGAACATACAGATCCTGTCTGTTAGAAAGCCTGGTACGAACTGAGGGACGATGATGAACTACAGCGTGTGTGAGGGAGGCCTTGTTGTCCACTGGGCAGCGCGTCAGCTCATGCTCCTTGTCACCGCTCCCTCTCCCCGGCCCCAACTGCCTGTCTTCCTCCTCCACAGTCGGGGGATTAGACGCAATAGACGGGGTCTTTTCTTCGGGCCGCTGACGCCACACAATCGGCACAACCACTTGTTATGCCGCTCAGGAGCCGCAGAGTTGGAAAAACAAGGAAACGGGGACAAAGATATTCAACAGGAAGTGGAGAGAAATCAACGTCTGTCCCATTTCAGTCTCTTCAACGCAGCTCACGCCGTTTGTGATCCCGCACGTCACAAAATATAACGACCTACGTGATCTAATCAGGTGCTCAGGCGATGACGAGGTGGGAAACTAAACAGTGTCACCGAGTTCCCAGCATCATCTAATCAGGATGAAGGGCGTATGAGTCTTCAGCTTATCGCGAGAAAACAAAGGAGGGGCAGAGAGAAAAAGGAAAATGACTTGTCTTTGACCTTTTTGACAGAGGCCTATTTTGGAAACACTCCTTGTCAGGGTTTCTGTGAAGTCAAATCAAGACGCCGCGTCGCCTCCACCGTTTGTTTGTCTTCCTTTAAAGCTGTGACTTGTCTTTGGCCGGCAGAGGCCCCGCTGTGAGCCAACGCTTCTGTCATGGCACTGATAAGTCGCTGCTCCGCCAGTTTTTTTTTTTTTTTTCACCAGGACCGGTTAAGATAAAGGGGAAGTGGGCCGAGGTCCACATGCAACATCCGCGCATGCAGCGGACTCCTTCCATGAGAGGGTGAGGTGTTAACGGGAGTCGAGGGAGTGCTGACGATGGCCGACACCTCTGTGTGGAAAGTGCTCGTGTGAGATGTTCCTCGACTGGGTCACGCTCTTCACATTCTGCTGTGCATTGGTGAGCGTACCAGAGGGGAAACTACACAATCAATCCTCATCGTCACGACAAGAGGCACTTACATTTTGGCCGGGACAAGAGACCACAACTCTGAAATGGTTCCCAGAGAAGGGTGCTATTTTAAAGGAAAGTGAGTGCAGCTGCTGGGAAAAAAAAGCCTATACAAACTGTTTTAAGTTAAATTAAAACAAAACCAAAAAGCAAATAAAATTAAAATGAATTATTATTGTTATTGAAATGATTTGTTATTCAGTTTGATTTAATTACTGAATACAAATGCTGACTGACAGAATAAACCCGTGTCCTTCAGTCATGTGACTGCGTCAGCGGACTTACCATCGGTGCAGATGAAACACTTGCAGAGACACACACAGAAGCAAAGGACGAGGACCGCCACCACGCCGCACACCGAGAGGAGGACGACCACAGCTGGACTCACTGCAGACACATAGAGCGGGGGGCACATCTGGAGTAAACATCTACTTCTGAGGGAATGTTCCCGTACGCAGGATCGCCATCAAACACACACACACACACACACACACAGTGTCTTTCCACTGTTTGCGTGTGTGAGCAGGGGACAAAGACTCCTCACCGTGGGAGTTGAGGGACAGTGAGATGGGTTCCTTCAAACCCGGATGACGCACGATGCACTTGACTGACAGCTCACTGAGCAGCGCTGACTGGAGCAGCAGCGTGCTCGTCACTGTCGTCGTGCCGTCGCCCTCTTCGTAGACGGACAACACGGGCGGTCCCAGCGTTCGGTTGTCCCCGCCGAGGTCCCACATGAGCTCTGCGGCAGGCCGGGACTGGGCGGTGCAGTTGGCTTCGGTGACCCCCGGTGATGAGGTCACGTAGGTCAGCTCTGGTTTGGGTAAAACTGGAGGAAGGAAAAAAAAAAAAAAACGTTTTTTGTCGTCGGGTGATTTCACGTCGGCGATACAGAGAACAAACATGGCCGCCTGTCAATCATGGAGCATGGAGCAGCTTGCACTGACTGACTGCGTCTGCAGCTTTGCTTCCATCGGTTTCTGACAAAGGCGCTGTTTGTCTAAACACACACACACACACACACACACACACACACACACACAAAGGCCTTGTATATTTGGGGAACAGTGAGCCACTCATCCCCTGGGCTTCCTCCCAAATCATCTCCCCTCAGTGTCTCTCTCACACACACACACACACACAGACACACACACACACACTGTGGGAACGACGGGGTTAAGTCTCAGCTGATGGGCGACAGAGGGGCAGGTCAGGCCGGTAGTTTAATGACACAAACACCAGGAACTTTCACCTCAGGGCTGCATGTGCTCTGTTTATACACTGGACTTCCCTTTCCTGCACTGTATCAGGGACACACACACACACACACACACACGCGCGCGCGCTTCCTGTCAGCCCGCAACTCTCGTGCACGTCCCATCTCGGACTCACCGTACACAGACAGGCAGGAGGTGGCGCTCCTGCTGCCGTCTGGATAGGTGTGGAAGTGGCAGGTGTAGCAGGCCTCGTCCTCGGTCCTCACGGCGTGGATGGTGAGCTGGGTGTCGCCCACGGTGCGGCTCAGACTCACGCGGCCTCGATACGCCTCCTCGATGCTGTGGTGGCCACGTTTGGCGTGCGAGGCCACGGTGGTGGTGTCGCCCTGCTCGGCCGTCTTCCGCCACAGCACCTGGTGCACACGCTCCGGGAGGGTGTACCCGCAGGACAGCGTCACGGGCTGCCCGCTCACCGCCGTCTTGTTGCCCTCCAGACGCACCTGGCCTGGGAGGACGCAGACGAAATAAGGCCGCGCATTTCAGCGCAAGGAGTGACAAGTGACATCATCTTACACACGACAACGTGGTGAAACAACATATGTTTCACCCCAGCTGCTCGAGGCAGATGGCCGTCCACATGCAGCCTGTCAAAGGAAGTTCATGTTTCCAATGAATGTTTTCTTTCTGCTCCAATAGTTCACATGCTCGGACTCCCCAGATAAATCTTGTGTCGATTTGAGGCTCCACAAACAAAAACCTGACCTTCCTCCCTAACCCCAGTGGAGGAGTCGCATGCTCAGAGGGATGAAAATGCACAATAGAAACGTTTCAGGAGCAGCGTTTACAGGAAGGAGGCAGGGACGTTCGGGGGTTCAAGGTTTCCTCCCGTTTTAAGGGGATTTTGGGACAAACGAGCAAAACAAGCACCAAAGTCCCACCACGAAAAACAACAAGTTGAACAATAAGAGGAGCTTTTATTGTGAAAGTTTCTGGACGCACCCGTCACCCTGATGCACGTCTTGCCCTCCTGCAGCCCACTGGGGAACACATCGAAGATGCAGCGGTAGCAGCCTTCATCGGCAGCCTGCACCTTCTGGATGGTGATGGCGCTGGCGTCGTCGTCGGAGGAGTTGAGCTGCACGCCCGGCTCTTGATGGATGATGCGGACGGGCGCGCTCTGTGCGTACGTCAGGAGCTTCTTGTTGCGCCGGTCCAGCCAGCGCACTTGCCAGACGTTGTCGCCCGTTGCCCTGGTGATGTTACAGCTAAGCGTGACGGGTTGACCGGCCTCCACGCTCAGACTGGCGGCAGCCGTGACCTGACCTGGGAACAGAACAACGTGTCAGGTGAAGACGGTTTCATCGAAGCTCAGGAACACGATCAAAAATAGATTGAGATAAAGGATGATTCCACTGTCTTCAATAGTTCACTGTTTTAATATTTACATATTACATGTACATATATTTATTTTATTTCATATTTTGTCTTCATTTTGATTCAATCGTGAAGAGAAAAAACAACCTCCATGGATGGAGATGTTCCAGAGCACCACTGACATTTAATCATCTGTTCCTGGTGCCTATAATCAGCATTTCCTAACTTTCCGTGTTATTTTGTCTACAGACGGAAAGACAAACGCAGACGAAAACATCCCCTTGGTGGAGGTCGTTTAATTCCACAGCGTCGAGCAGGTGCAGATCGTTCTGCCTGGTGCTGAGTCATCACGTCAGAGCTGTGCCGACACTAAAACACCTCATTCGGCAGATAAGTGATTATTGTGTGTCGTACATTCGGACGTGTAATTAAAATGCTTAAATGTACCTTGAGTCCTGGGAACACACACCACCGCCATCCAGAGCAGCAAACACAGGCGCCGAGCTAGTCCACACATCTCACACGGGGTGGGAGGGGGCCACGTTCACCAGCACATCCAGGCTGCAAACACCAAACACCATCAATCCTTTCAGTGGGTTGTAGAGCAATTTTTGATGTGTTCTGTTGAGTCTATTTACATGGACACATGGAGGATGCACACATAGCTCTTGTCAGGACACTCTGCTGCTGTCGCCGCGGAAACGCAACCTGTTGCTCCACCATCCAAACAGGGTGCCACTTTCAAGACGCCACCGATTTCACAACTGACAGTGTGTGTGTGTGTGTGTGCGTGTGCAGACGAGCTCAGCGGTCGGCTGCTTATACACAGCACGTTGTGGCAAAGCTGCTGAGAAGATCCAGCTCAGCTACGTAGCGGCATGGGGAGATGCCAGGAAACAAGAGCCGCCTCAACCACAAGACAGGAGGGGTCCAGACCTCACAGCTTAATGAGCAACTTTACAAGTGCAACATCTGGATTCCAACATGCTGCCTGCTCCTGTTGGGCAGCACTTGAAACAGCTTTCCACTAGAACATATGGAGGGACGTCACGTGACCGGTGACGGTCGTCTGACTTCTGCGTGTTGTGAAGCAGCGTTTCCTCTGATACTTCAAAGGTTACTTTGAACCGATGCGGTAGACGCAGTAACTGCTTCGGTCGTCTTGGTAACAGGTACAACCAGACAGTGACACAATGATCCTATTCGGCTTTTTTGGAGGATTGGTGGTCGGACATTGTCCAAAGGGCCAAATTATCGTACAAATTATCCTCTCACGCTCTCTCTCTCTGTCTCACGTGACATTATTATGATGAAAACACAGAGAAGCTGCTTGCTCTCTCTTGACCCGTCCGGTCAAATATGTGGTGAATTTTGGAAAGAGGCCTGTCTGTCTTTTTTCCTGTCCTGACGCCAGGACTACACCTGCACCTGCAATACTTTCTTTATTAATCAACACATTGTCTAACTTAAATATTTTCCAAGATAAACATGATTAATGACAAATAAACGAACACTGTTGTATTCTAGTAGAGACTAATTGCAGTAATTAAACATGTTTTCTCAATTGTTCTCGACTGAGATAAAGATAATATATGTTAATGGCTGCTGAAGTACGATTTTAGTTCACAATTATTTTTAAAAAACGCCAAATGTTCCAAGGGTAAATTTGACCATTGAACATTTTAGCAAATATTCTTGGTTAGTTTTTTTTATTACTTTTAACTCTTAACTGCTCTATTGTTTTTCTGATTCTGACCTTAAGCCATTCGTTCACATTGGTCACTGAGCTGTTTCAAACCCACTTCTGGACACTTCTGGAACCCCTCCAAGATTAATTTACAATAAATTGAAAAGTAAAAAAAAAGAAAAAACAGAAAAACAACGTCTTTCAGACTAATTAATACATAACAGTTATAAATGCGTAAAACCAGTGTGCATCATTTCTCTGATCATTTCTTAAATAATTGATGTCACAACACTGACAAACACGTGAGGGCAACTTGAAATCACCTGCCAAATGGAATGTTTCAGTTTATGTCCCCCTGGTGCTGATCCCCGAGTTCTTTAGTCAGGGAAACAACCGGAGTGAGCCGTGGAGATGCTGCCAATATCCACTTCTTTCCTTTCTACGTGACAGCAAACACAAAGACCAACTCACCCGCTGACAGAGGATGATGCTGACGGAGGCTCCAGCAGCTGACGCGACGCAGGAGACTGGAGAGTGGAGCAGGAGTGTTCATGACTCGGAACACACAGCAGAGCTGTTGCATCTGAATCCCCAACCCGCCCCCCAACACACACGCACACACACACGCACGCAGACACAGGCTTGCCCACCAGCGTTTGCTGTTGCAGAGAACAGCAAACGCTCATGTTTCAGCAGCTGCAGAAAGGGCGACACCCAGTGGCCAACATACACAACTACACTCTTTTTTTTTTTAACTATGAACGTGAACATTGTTTTAATTTCTTGGAGCTATTTGTTACTTTTCTTAATTATTTGGATTTTCCTGTATTTGTTTGTTTTTTGAATGCACCTTTAAGTTTCCTTCAAAGCCAAAATATCAAAATGAGAACACAAAAAACGGTTTGCTTGAATGAATCTAAAATATAAAAGTTTACCTGTCTGAATTACTGGGAAAAAAGTAATATTAAAATTAATTTCCACGATATTCTTTTATTCTTGTGAAATAATATGATCCCACTTAAACATGACTTTAAGAAAGCCTTATCTTACTACTACGTTTGTTACACGAGTACTAATAAATCATAATGTACAAAATACTGTGAATGTCACGGTGTTCTGTTATTCATTTTTAATGATGATGTCATCAACGTGAATTTTAATAAAGAATAATAATAAAGACAGAGTTTAACGACAAATAACTGGCGTTGGTGACCCTTGTGACATTCAAAGTGCTTCATAATGCCTCATTCACTACACACTACACACAGACACACTCAGGATGCAGCATCAGGTTTTCCAACAAAGACAACTGGACATGTGCTCCAAAGGAGCAGGGGCGTTTCTTTCCTTCATCTGGTGGGAACATTTATTTGTTAATTCTGAGTCGTCGCTGGGACTCATTTCCTTTCAGGGCACAGAAAACGCCCCTGTGATGTAACGGGTTAAACATCAAAGATGGTCAAAGGGATGCTGAGTCAATGGGTCACCGTCTGAGGTGATGGGACCAAATCTGTGAGAACTAACACCTCATATTGTACTATACAGCTACACTATACAGCTCTGGAAAAAATTAAGAGACCTCTGCATTTTTTTTTTTTTGAAATCATCATCTCTACATGTACGACAGCCAATCCATTCCAGCATCTGTTGAATTCTTGCGCCAGGAGTGGAATGAAGTCACCCAAGAACAATGTGAAAGACTGGTGGAGCGCATGCCAAGACGCATGAGAGTGGTAATTATACATCAGGGTTATTCCACCAAATACTGATTCCTGAACTCTGAAGTTAAAACATGAGTATTGTGAGGTTTTCTTGTTTTCTTTGCATTATTTGAAGTCTGAAAACATTGCATCTTTATTTATTATTGTTATTTTGACCATGTGTCATTTTCTGCAAATAAATACTCTAAATGACAATTATTATTTGGAATTTGGAAGAAATGTTGTCAGTAGATTATAAAATGAATACCTATAAATAGCAAAATCAGAAATACTGACAATTTTGCAGTGGTCTCTGAATTTTGTCCAGAGCTGTATTTGCAGGAGAGAATCAGTTGCACAGTCCAGGTGAAATGTCTAACCAAGAAAAATAAACACAATGAAGACATTTTATGAGTCTATATTTCATTCTATACGTGAACGCAATCTTTTGCACCAATTAAATCATGCAAAGTATTTTCCTATTGAATCTCTACCTCTACCTCCATGTTTCCGACCTGAAAACCTCCTCCCCTGACGGTGCTGCTCTATCCAGCGATCAGATGAAATATATCATTGAACCGTTGCAGGAAACAGAATAAATAGTTACAGCAACATCGGCCACAGTTCCTGTTTTTCCCCCACATACATCTCCTTGAAACTCCATTAGAAATAAATTAGATTTTAAACAAATAAATACTTCAAGCTTAATTCACTGTCATATTGATGTGTGTGATGCATCAGCAACCACAGACAAATGGTACAACTAGACATTGCCATCTCTTCTCTTCCACTCTAACCTGCCAGGAAGGAAGAAAAAGAATTTATTCTGTGACATGAACGGTACGTTTAGGAGTTGATTCGTTGGAGGACTCACCGTCTTTTGCTTATCACAACAGCAGCGACGATGGAAGAAACAAGCACGGCAGTTATTATCAGTGCAATGTGTCCTGTTTGAGAGCGACCTTCACCTGTAGAGCAGGAAACATTCACTCAGTCATACTTTAGTTATAAAGCATTGAGAAGATTCATATAGATGAATGAGTGATAGTGGTATGAGATGAAATAATAAGTAAATAAATTAAAACATTCAAGAAAAAAAATGGCCAAATACCAAAAAGAAGGAAAAATGGCCAAAACTGAAGGGAAAAAAACCCCAACAAATTCCTCGAAATGTAAACAACAACAAAAAGAAAGATCCAAAAGTGGATTTTTCCATCAAAATGAAACCTAGTAAAATGAAACTGAAAATGTCACTGTCATGCTATTCATTCAAAGCAACATAGGGGGGCGCTGATGAGCTCTTCACCAGATTGAAAACTGGTGCCCAGAGATTAACTATCCACCTCATTTATCTAAATGTGCTGATCACTGCTCACGTCCCTGGATTCTGATTTCATTAGTCGCTTCCTAAAAAGTGACGAGTCGCTGTAGGGAAGGACTCCATCTTGACTGCACCTAGTAAAGGAGCAGTGTGGAGTATTTACAGGAGTGTGACAACTAATATCTCCAGTTGAACTGCCATGGTGCATCTAGGAGCCTAGGTGCATCTTGTTGCCCTGCCTCTAGGTGTCACTAGATCCTCCACCACAAAACAAAAGGAAAAGCGCACCCTCCTCATCCTCGTCCTCCTCCGGTCCAGCCGGTAGAGTCAAAGGAACCCTCTCCACCCTGTGTCCTCTGGTCCCTGCGTTCACCACACACTCCACGTGTCCGCCCCAGTGCAGAGACACGCGCAGTGTGACGTTGCTGCTGCTGGTAAACGTGTCGTCGCCGTTCCAGGCCGTCGTCGTCGGCTGCTGGTCCAAGCGGGACGCGCCGGGCGAGAAGCTCCACTGAATGCTCGGAGCTGGTCGACCTGTGGCAGAGCAGCTGAAGACAACCGCCATGTTGTCCTCGCCACGCCTCCTGGTAGGAACTTGCGCGTAAGTTTTGACCTCCGAGATTCCTTCAGGAGGAAGTGGACGCCATGAAAACAACAGAACCTTCTCCACAGAGACTCCGTCCTTACTGATGGTTTTACCTTGGACTGAGAGACACGTCTGGCTCCGTTTGGACCCGTCAGGATAGACATTAAACGAGCAGATATAACAACTCTCATCCCCCCAGGTGACGTTCTTCACAGCGATGGACGTGGAGCTGAGAGATGTCTCGGTGAACGTCACCCTCTCCCGGTACAGCTTGTTCACCTGCTGGCCGAATCTGTCGCTGAAGGACGCCAAGTTCTCCAAGGTCCTGTCCTTGGAACGCCGTTGCCACGTCACCTGGAGCACGCCTGCAGGAGGGAGAGACAGTCAACGGCGGCAGGAGATCAAACACCAGAGGTCACAGAGGTCGTCACCCGTCAGGTTCTGGAGCACACAGCTGTAACGTGCCTCCCCGCCGTAGTCGGCTGTGGTGCTTCCATCCCCTATGATCTGCCAGGCTGAGGCTGAGGCAGGGAGAGACACAGTCAAGGACAAAGACATGTCATGACGTGTCATGTTGTCAACACGGTCCACTCACCTTCAAAGAGAACGCCGGCAAACAGCAGCTCCGGGAACATTCTTGGTCTGTGACAAGCAGCACTTTTGTCTGAGGCTGCTCAGCTGATCAGCAGTCAAATGACAAAGTGAAACAGAAACTCAGGAGGGTGGGGATAGTAAACAGGCTTACTTAGCAGCCTGTTTTTAGTTTATCTTCAACTCTGATGCATGATGAGATAAATCTGCTGGGGGCAGTGCAAGGTGCTGGATTTTTCTATGTGCTTAAGACATTGAACTAATTGAGCACAAGTGGGCTTTTATTGTGAAAAGGTACACTTGTAAAGGGTGAAACTGGAAATGATGCCATTACTACTTACTACTTACTACTACAAATATTAATATTAGAGATGTATCATGTATTGGCAAATACATATTTTACGTGAACATTCCTTTCATGATGCACACTCATTTCTAATCTTACTTCCTTAATTACTCCAGAGAAAACACTGAATATTGTCTACAAAAACTCCAGTGGCATTCAAAAATCCCCCGTTTGACACTAGACACTTCACAAGTGTACGAGCTGAGTCAGCAGATTTTTAACAAAGTCATCTTTGATAGACGATCCTCTGATGTACCGTAATTGTCGTGACAGATGACAATCAAGGGGAAGTGCACAGAGGTATGGAATTCACATACACATCACATGTCAATGTGGTCCTCTCTGAGGTCACAGAGGAGGGAAGAACCTGTCAGCCACAAAGAAGCAGAACATAAAAAAAAAGATGCAGATACAGTATGTGTGTGTGTGTCTGATGAAACAAATGATTTCTGTAGTACAAAATCTGTTGGTGTTGAAGTGTCCTTCATAATCCAGTGACTTTAACAAAGAGAATGTATTCTCTGTACATCACCTGGGAGGTTTTACCTTCAGATGATTCCAGCCAAGAATGAAACACCACCAGTGGAACAAATACGCGTTTCTGCATTTTGAAGCAGAAAAACGACTGCAGACCGTGTTGGTGAATTACTGACATGCTGGATTAGAGGGACATTTGAATCTGTTTTACATGTGTGTTTCAATTCGTTCATGTATTTGACTGTCACTGTCCTTACGTTGTTTTCTCAGTCGCGATCCCAGAGAGAAAAGCCTGAGCAGCTGGAGACAGCCCCCACTGCGAACGAACAGCTGACCAAACAATGTGGATTATTATGCACTTTCTGTCCCTTTAAGTCTGGACACGGCTGTAAATCCTGGTTTATGTGTGCGTTTCAGGCGTGGGCTGTGTGTATTTCTTGGGACTTGCATGTGCGGCTACGGCGTCAAAAAAAAACAAAAAAAACACAGCAGCAACTACTGGAGAAGAGTTCAACAACTGTGTTCCAATTTTTATTTGTGATCAGCATCTTAAAGTCAGTGATGGCTGTTTTTTCAGTTATTTGTCAGTGATGCTTTCAACGAATCATCTTACATTCTATCCAGCTAAAAAAAAAAAAGTATATATATATACACTGTGTATACATATTGGCATTTTCATCCTTAGAAAAAGCAAAAATCTGACATTTTTCAGGAAGTAGACGTATGTCGGGTAACACTGCACTCTATTGAGATGCCTGTTAGTTAACTAGCTTGTGTTTCACATTCAGGAACCGTGAATACTGCTATCATGCACAAAGTATGCAGAATACGCACATTTTTTAAAAACAATAACAGCAATCAAATGATGTTCAAACATTGCTGATTGTCGACCAGCAGTTTTTAGACCAAATAGAAAATATGCAGCCACAACTGTCGACTGTTTGAACGTGTTAAATTAGGATACGTTAAAGAACTCACAGTACTACAGCAAAGAAAAACTGATTTTAAACAATAAAACATCCTGAACTGATTCTAAAAAGCTGGAAAATGACTTTAAGAGCAACATTCTGTGAACATTCCATGATCAATCAGCAGTGTATTTCAATCATTTGGTCGATTCCTTTTTCAATAACTGAAGTGTAACATGAAGTTTGATACTAGTGCTGATAGAAGATCAACTGCAGACTATCCTGAAGTACTTTAGTGGGATCACATAGCAATCCATCGATGGCGTAACTGCTGTCATGGGACAGCTGACAGTAAAAAAAAACAACAACAAAAAAACACGCCGTTACAGGAATGGTCCCCAGCACATGAGAGCGTGTCATGATTTGAAAAAAAGGACGAGCAAACGCCTCAGGCCTGTTTGACCTCGGCACATCGAGGCACTTCTGTGTTTGAGGCTCAGCAGCAGCAGACGCTGAAAAAACCCCTCTGTCACAAGAGCTTCGTGGGAGACGTGGGGAACCAACAAAATGCAGCAGGAGCAGGTCCGTGCTGTTATACCTTTGCGTTTTTGCTTTTCGACAAAGGCTCCGCCTCCGCGGCCACAGGACGGAGCTCTGTGGCCCCGCCTCCTGCACCGCTGCGCTGGTTTCTATAGTGACGGACGAGGACGACGGCGGCGCAGACCAAGTAGATGGTGGTCAGCAGGGTAAAGTAAACAAAGTACACCATGAACTGTGACGGAAAAAAAACATGAAAAATGAATGGCTGATTAGTACACACATCATTATAACTTTAAAATACATTAATCAATAAAAAAGATTTTATTAAAATTAAAATATATCAAATTGATTAAAATTTCATAAAATAATTTAAATAATTTATTTTATTCGAATTTTGAAATAAATATTGAATACAATAAACGTTTTTTTTTAAATATTAAGGAAAATTCATATACGTTTGGTGAACACTAATGACCTCATGAAACAGTCGTATACATCAACCTGCTGAGACCGTGAGTAAACGAAAGTCACCAAATGTACACCCCCCCCCCGCTGTCTGACACGTGCGTGGGACAGTGAACAACTCACCTGAGAGTGCACGTCCAGCGCCAGGCCCCTCTTGTCGGAAAAGATGAGATTGATGATGCTCTTCAGTATGGTCCCTAAGAAGGTGTTGATCCCGAACACCAGAGCGCACAGCTCCTTGGTGAGTGACGACGCGATCTGAAAACTGCAAGGGCAGATTTCATTCGCGTGGATAGAAACGACAGCGCTCGAGCAGGCGAGGAACGTTCCGGGCACTCACGTGGCAAGAGGCACGAGGAACTGGTAGAAGCCTCTGAAGAGGATGTACGCCGTGTAGCACACCCAGATGTTGTGTGTGGTGCACATGAGGAGCAGCAGACCCGCCTGCAATCCTGTGATGACGCCGATGACCAGCTCGGACCAAAGGTTCCATCGGATTTTCACAAAGCCTGCGATGAAGGCGGTCAATGCACCTGCACAAGGAGAAATCACTGGTTGTTTTTACTCTTCTTCAGGTTTTACTGTCCTCGTCTGTACTCTAGTCTGTTGCAAAGCGGCATGTGTTGGGTTGTTGGAACCGGATGGAATTGTTACCTGGAGCTAAATCCAGAAGTAACGCAAAACTGAAATTATGTTTTCTTGGTCAATGAATCTATCGATGGCGATAACATGAGGTTTGGGACGTTAATATTTGGTGTGAATACAAAAGAAGACACTCAGGTGTTATTCACCTTGTTTATGTGCAAATGTGCTGCTTTTCCCCCAGACGTTAATCTTTGGGTTTCAGCTAATCCTACCCCAGCGGTACGCTTCAGTTCCTGTCTACGTTCACTGGTGAGCAGTGCGGAGCAGAGCGGTGTCTCACTCAGCAGGGTCGACGCCGCCTCCACTCCCCCGTTGTACACATGCTTGTTCTCTGTGGCCACCGAGACTTTGTTCCACAGGATGTGAACGTAGAACAACACCAGATAGTAGCCCGTGGAGTTGAACACCCACCACAGGCACCAGAGCCTCAGGTTGGGCCTCTTCATCACGTTTCTAACCTCCATCAGCATCTGGACGAGGACCGAGTCCCTCCAGCGGGAGGCAGCGCACAGGGAGACGGTCGGGGGCGGCGCCTCCTCCTTCGGGTTGATTTTGTCCAGCTCTGCGCTATTGACGGCGGCCGCCTCCCTTCGCTCCTGCTGCTGCGCCTTGTTGAAGAACAGGGAGCGTTTCGGCCAAGGCAGGCACATGGAAAGCAGCAGACCAAAGCTGACGAAGCCCAGAGAAACAGCGTTGAGGGTGGAGAAGCGGATGTTGCCGAGCGACAGCAGCAACTGGCCCAGCACCGAGCTGGTGAACACCCCCAGGAGGACCGAGGACCGCGAGTAGCCGGCCACACGCTGGTAGAGGCCTGGGCTGACCAGGGAGAAGATGTAGGAGGAGTAGGCCACGCGGCACGCCATGGTGATCCCGTAGAAGAACTCCATCAGCTGCATCTGGAGGAGGGAGGTGCCCAGGAGCAGGATGAGCCAGATGACCACCTGGCTCATGCCCTGGATGACCAGAACTGGCTTGTAGCGCAGGAGGTCGGTGAGCAGGAAGGCTGGGACCAGCACAGCCATGTAGGAGTAGGTCAGCACAGGAGTGATCTCATTGGTCACCTGACGGGAAGAACAATACATCAGGAAGGGAGCATCTAACCAACTGAGCCTTGTGGCCCTTTCAATAAAAAGTATAGTCTTAAAAAAGCGTGAGTGTCTGTCCATTGTTTTTTTTTTTTTTATCGTTGACACTCATTTCTCTGATGAGGAGTTTTCCTCCAAACTGTTGGTACTCTGAAGACAAGAGAGTGACATTAAAGTGACGTTTCCCATGTCACAGAGCCAGGCGGTGAACGCGAGGGGGAGCACACTGCGTCACTATGGCAACACAGGTTGCCATTTCACGACTTCCATATAAAACAACACCATGCACGGACCAACGTTCGCTGGCTGCTGACATGAACCTGTGTCCCTGGTTCATCCGTCTCATCTACTGACGTCAGAACGTTGTTGGATCGTGTGCGTTTTCACGACAACAACTGATGCTTTCAGACCCTAGCAGTCACACGGGTTGGGAACTTTGGTCACAATGTCGAGTAAAAGTTAGCAAAAAAATCAGAAACCTCCAGCAAACTATTACACTGACCCACTCTGGAGGAATGTGACCTTTGACCACGGTAAAATGGATTAGTGACCCCCTCCACAGGGCACTCATTAATTTGCCTGTGTAATCAGTGCTTAACTGCACTGAGACTTTATGTTCGAGACGCCAAGTCTTTTGTAAGAGTCCAGGAGACGTTGTTTCGTTGATGTTCTCATCTGGCATAGAAAGACAAACCCAAAGTGTGAAAGCACCCACTAACCTGTTTAACGGTGAAGTTCTTCTCATTGCTAAGGAGATACGGGGTAATGAAGGGTTCCCCAGGCTTTATCGATGACATAAAGCCAAAAAAACACAAGAATATCACAGACCATTTCCATTTTCGTGTCTCCTTGACTTCCTCTGGGAGATCTTCAGACGGAGATGGCACGTCAGAAACCGACAGTTCTATACTTCCATTTTTGCGTTCCACGCCGTCGTCACATGCAGGGTTCATGTCCGGTCGGTCCGTATTTCCTGCTGGGGTCTCCTCCACCATTGTGTCAGCTGGATGCGCCTCGCTCTGTGATGCAGAGTGCTTGCAGCGTCACAACACCATGGGGGGGTTCTTGCTTTGATGAAAAAAATGGCTGAAATCCTTTCGGGGAAAATAATCCAGCTGTTTGGGCTGAGCTTGTGCTTTGCTGACAACTCTCCGGCAGAAAATAGCCAAATGCGAGTGTAAACCATTGAACACGGTGGTGACAAGGTGGTTAAAAAGCTACATGCTGACATTGACATGTACAGAATCGTGACCTTTGCTCCCTTACACAGTGCTGTAATGTGTAAGCTCTCCACCCGGTAGACCGGGTGTCGTTGTTCACCTGAAAAGAAAACAGTCAGTCAGTCAATTGTTGTGTTTTCTGGTGTGACAGACAAAAACATGGCTGAAACGGATACATGGCATTATTGTACTGATAATTAATCTACTGCTGGTTGCATTCAATTGTCATTTGAAATCTGAATTCTGTGATTGTTTCATATTGTCAGAGTATTAGTGCTGTTACTGAATGACAAAACTCACATTTGATAAATCTGTGTTTTACAGTTCCACCAATAAACCGAGCCGTTTCTCTCCTGGACCTTGAGTTCCAGTTCCATTGAGCACAAGTTACACAAGCTCTTCTTTGGACCAGTCTTGTCTTAGCTTGCCAACTCAGGAAAAAACAACCAAGTTTACATAACGTTAGCTGCTAATGTGCTAAAAACGTTAGCAAACAGTGTACCAAGCTCGCAAAAACAGACTCAGCCCACAAAAACACATCTTTAAGCTAGCTGACTGACTAAACATAAACCCGCCTACAGATGAAGAAATACAGCACTGGCTTTCTTTGAATAACAAAGGGGCTAGAATGCTACATACCTCATGTGTTTCACCAGCCTCTGGTGTCCGTTGACCAACCACAGGCTTGCTCGCAATGCTTTCTGGGAAATGAAGTGCTATTGACAAACGTCCAAAACACTGGTGTTTACCGTTATTTAAACTCGACACACGCGTTCTTTACGGATGATTTTCAACGTAATATGATTTTTTTTAATTAAATTGTTGCCTTTCCATAAAATACATAAACATCTAATTTGATCAGGGTTTCTTATTTCTCTTCTTCTTTCAATGCCGTCCACTCATATTGGTATCACTATGAAACTAATATTTCTATCACTTCATACAAGTCATACATCATACTCTAGCCGTGTTCGGGAGGGCGGTTGTGAGCTTTCCCGGCATGCTTTGCTACAGTGTGTAAAAGATAACTGAAAAGAGAACTTGGCACCATCAGTGAGGTCGTGTGCTTGGGTGATGACTTCCCTGGATTCACGAGAGTATTAGTGGTCTTCAGTTAATCCAAGGGCTGTTCTTAATACAGCAATACACAGAATTGAGTTTCCTAACACGAGTCAAGAATCGACATCATAAAGTCAGGAATGGCGCAAGCGCACCCCGGCTGACAGCAAGAGATCGCAGCCTGGGCTGAAGAAGAGCTCTGGGGTACCCATCTCCCTGCCACTGATGCCGCCGGAAGCAGCAATGCGACCACTCCTCACGCCGCAGCAGCCGGCATGGCAGTAGATGGAAACAGCGCCGTTTCCTCATGGTTTCCCTCCCCCAAACGGCACTGTTGGGCCCACCAGCACCACCTGAAGGTCCCTGACGGAGTACCATGAAGGTGGCACGTTATAACAGGGAAGAACGTCCAGAGAACTACCTGAGAAGAGGTTTGACTGGCCAGGCATGGAAAGGGCAATAATACACCGGCCGCCAAGGCGATGACGCCCAAGACAAGCTAGTCAGCTGACGGAGAGAAGAGGGAGAGAATCTGGGTGCATATGCGGCGGATCTCCGTTTTTATGCCAGGCGTTGGTACCTTATCAAAACACTTGTTCCAACCTGAGGCGGAGGTGATGACCTCCCTGCATTCCTGTGCTTGCCGGTGTCGGAGCCTAATAAAGAAGTCAACTTTCCAGAAGTCCAGTGGCGCACAGAGCTGAGTGTCCTGACAAGAACCCGGCATCACCACAATACTGGTCTCTAGTCATAATCATCACAATGAAAGTCCACAGGGATCAAATTGTGTGTGAAACACAATGGAAGCGGTACACAGATCTATCGTGTTACATCTAAGTGATCTGTGTACTTGACATATTAGTACACTAGTTTTCTCTATGCTGACTATGCCTTTGGAGTTTACCCCTCGTGTATAATTTAGATTTTTTTTTGTAAATCCAGTATTTCAGATTTGAGATTCTTTGTGTAGATCACAGCACAGCGGTGTAAGCTGTACACATACAAACTAGAGTTGAGGTTATTTTTAGAGCTGCAGGTTTCAATTATCAAAACTGAAATGAAAACATTCTTGAATATCATTTCCATGAGATTTACACACACAAAACAAATAGTCATAGTTGTGATGAGTTGAGTCGAAATCGTGAACCAAAGTTGAAATAATTTTTCATTTTCATTTGAATCACTGACTTTTTGTCGGCGCTTCCAAACATCATAACATCGTGGATGAGGTCGTATCGTGTCTATAACGCGGAGTGATACATCTCCGCATTATCGACGATCTCCAAACACGCCCAGCCTCAGCACCAGCATCCTCTCCCCAGCGGGGTTCTTCCCCTCGGTCCCGCGCATCCTGGATTTACGCAAACCATGACGAGACCTTCATGATCCGCAGCCGAACCCGGTTCTTCCCCGCCCGAGCTCCACGCTTCTCGCGGTTCGTAATGTCCGGGAGCCTGCTCCCCCATCCGCCATGCCCGCTGCCGAACGCCACCTGCCGCCGCCGCCGCTGCTCCTCCTGCCGTCGCTGCTTCTGATTTCCTGCCTGAATGGAGCGACGGGAGCGGCGGAGGAGGGCGGCGGCCTGCGCTCCTCCTCGACCGGGGACGACGGCCTCACCTACCCCACCGCGCCGGGGCTCTTCGTGAGCCCGTCAGCCGGTAAACGGACCCTGCCTGAGTCGGCCATTGTTTGAGCAAAAATGCAAATGAGCTGTGACTTCTAACGTGTTGTCTGGCGACATTTCTCATCGATTCTCTCCTGTTACTTAAATGATGAGCTATTAGAGATGACCCCCCCACACACAGCAGCAGTCGACCAGTAACCGGATTAAAACTATAAAGGCTGGAGGGGGGTTATCGTTTGGCCCGTGCAGGTGATGTGTCAGTGTGCTGCTCTACTGAGGTATTAATCCGTTTCCTGGCAAGAAATCAAGCAGCCATCTGTATTTCTGTCACACATATTTGCAGTATCTTGCCGTTGGACATCCCGGCACGTTCGCATCAAACGCTGATGTCACCGTCCGATGTAGAAAAGTTGAAAAATGCACACACGTGCGGTTTGCGTTCAGCTGCCTCATCACTTTTTCATGGTGACCTTTTCCTTCAGCTGCGTGCAGAGCTGCTTCTCCACTTCCTGTCTTGCTGTTCCGTCCACAGAGCCCCGGTTTGCCCTAAAGGTCCTGGTGAGAGACGAGGTGACCCGGCAGCCGCTGCCCAGAGCGTCGGTGGGGGTGTATGTGAACCACACCCTGGCGGGTTCTGCCCAAACGGGGGCGACAGGCGAGGCTCTTCTCTGGGTCCTGTACGTTCCCGGCATCAGCCTCACCCTGGTGGGCGACATGGAAGGCTACGTCCCCAGCCCGCTGCCCTGGAGCACCGCCAAGAAACCGGGTGAGAGGCAGAAGGAGCAGAAAAAGCCTGACCTTTGACCCTGACTCTATGATGAAGAGAACTTTCCATTTTCTGTTGATTAAAAAGTCACGTTTGCACGCAGTTGAACTTGCAAGCTGTAAAAAAAACCCAACAAATTGAAGTTGGGGGCCCGTGCCACTTTCCCCACTGACGAGAGCGTTTCGTAAGCAGGTATTTAGTGTAGCAACAACCTCTGTATTATTCATGGTCATTATAGATTCATGAACTGTCTGCGACGACTTCCATCTGTGATGGAGCTATTTATGCTCCGGGTGCGTTCACTGGGAACTGAACGCTGGACTCCACAGTCATTGTATCGATTGTTCCTGTAGCAGCATGTCCAGACGAGGTGTGCGCCTCAAAGCAAAGTGCCTTTGTCCTGAAACCAAAGCGGGGCGGAGGGGGCGGGGGCTCCTCAGCCTCCTCGGTGATCCGTCACTGGGTGCCATTGTCCTCCGACTGGCCTGAGTCAGAGGAGATGTTCAGCACCTCAGAGCCAGGAGGCTTTTAAGCAAACATGGTGCAAAGTGCAAAGAAATGAAATGGGATGTTTTTCAAAACAAACAAGAACTGAGGGCTAACGCAGTGCTGCCCTCTTCTGGTGGCAATATATTACTACACCTGTACATACACACACTTGATGATAAAAAAGACAGATCCCACAAGAGTGTGTGTGGTGTGCAACTCGACAAACGACGGAAACACCGCACACTAACCGATTAGTCAGCAGGATAGCAGCTTCTTCACGCTCGATAATCCAAATCTCGCGTGGTCAAACGTGACTTGAGTGTTCAACTGTTCACCGTCCACACTCTGGAACAGTAGTTGGCGGATGCCAACCGCCGTAAACAAAGAGGAGCAGAACAATAACTACAGTGTAAACAAACATGGCAGACAAGGAACAGGAACATGCAGTGTTGGTTTCACTGCCTCTTCCTGCTCTTGATATTCTGTTGGTCCGGTTCTCGTGACAGTACACGCTGCACGTGCTGGTCTCGTCTCGTCAATATGTTCATTATTTACAAAATCACTCTTAACCCACTCTTTACTCAACATTTCAATCAATCATTTTAGAGTTATTTTGCCAACAAACAGACAGATACAGTAAATGCCGGAAAAACCAGCACCTCCTTGGCGGAGGTAATAATATGAAAGGCTGCTTCCTACTCACAGATTCCAACACGTTTCCTGTCTCGACAGTTTTCTCCGCTGTGACGTTGCTGCTGCTCCCTCACAGCCAAGGCAACATCTGGCTGTTTGACGACTCAGTGGTCATCACTGCGAAGCTACCTGGTACGTACACCGCCAGGAGAAATCCACAGACGGATCTGAACAGGAGCCATATTGATGAAGACGTCAGCACACCAATCGATGAATTGTTCCTTTCCACAGACAGCTCCTCTCAGCCCAGGGTCCAGTTTCCCAAGAACCTTCTTACGACGTCTGATACGAGCAACGTCTCCTTAGTGACGGCTTACCTGACTGTGCCACAGCGCCACCTAGCAAAAGACTGTGTCAATTGCACTCCAGGGATCATCATCAACAAATCAAGTGAGCCACATTCATGTCCAGACGCGAGTCATGTGATGACCGAGCGCTTACCCGACTCCTGCCTCGTGTGCGTGTGCAGTCGTCAGAAGCCTTGAGCTGAAGCCGGTGGCGGCCGTCAGCGTCCTGCTGTGCGCCAGTGGCGAGCGGCTCCAGGTTCGAGGGCCCATCCACATCAGCGTGCCCCTGGGTCGCAACAGCCTCCTGCAGGAGTCGGATACGGTGCCGGCCTGGGCCTTCAACCTCAAGACCGGTAAGGAAAGGGGGAGTAAATCACCAGTTTACTGACGATACCGTTCGGACAATTATGTAATATTTTATTAGCTGTGACCAAACAGTCACTATTTGTGTCAGGTTGTAATTTGACTGTGTGAATTCCTCTGTATTAACATATATATGTAGGTAGCAGACACCAGGGATCCACTTTGACCCCATCGCCGGAATGTGCAGAATGAAATAAAAGATACATGTGTATATATATATATATATATATATATATATATATATATATATATATATATATGTATATATGTATATATGTATATATGTATATACATATATATATGTATATACATATATATATGCATTGAAAATATGACATACCATTATATTACATTACAAAATAATACATAACATAACAACATAATATAACATTACAAAAAAGTAAAAATAATATTACATACCCATTAAAAACAAACACAATTGAAGAAAGAAAAAAATAGAAACAATAATGTAGTCCAACTGCACATCTGTATACTTTACTCTTAGTAAAGTTCAGAATTTCTTTGTCTTTGCTGCTGTAACATAGGAATGTAAACATGTATATATATAAAGCATATGTACTTTCTCATCAGCCACCCATCGCTGTGTAAAGTATTTGTTTTATTTAATTTACTGTGTGTAAATATTTGTATTTCTTATATTTTAACATTTTGCATTTGATAACATTTAAATGAAATCAGGCCTTTTTAAGAAAACACACATTTTTGTCTTTTTGCTATTTGAAGGCGCCTGGGAGAACCAGGGTCTGGGAATAGTGAAAACAGTCGGGAATGAGCTGGTTTGGACCTACACCGCCTCCCACCTGGGCTACTGGATCGCCGCCCCCCTCCCTTGGGCAAACAGTAAGTACACAGACAAAGTTCATGTCGAGTGCTTCTGGGTTTTACTGCATCACGATGTGTTTTCTTTGTTGGTACTTAGATTACCTGGGACACGGCGGTTCTCTGGACTTCCTCTCCTATCACACCTACCTGCTGGTGGGAATACTGGGGGGGACGCTGGCGATGGTGATTGGACTTCTGTCCGTGTTGCTGTGTCACTGCAGGTAAGAAATCTGCTCCGAGCACCCGAAACGCCGCTCATCTCGGCGACGCTGCTAAGCTGTGTCTCCTCTGTGAGCAGAGGGTCTCATCCAGAGCCCAGGAGGAGGAGGAGAGCCCGTTTTTCCAAACTCACGGTGGTGAAAAAAGACCAAACCACCTCCACCCACATGGAGGAGGGTTTGCTGTTCCGGTCTGGGGAGAACAGCCTCGCCTCCTGCAGCGTCCAGTGTGAACCCTCGTCCACGCCGAGGCACAAAGCCAACTACAACATCTACGTGGAGGACCCGGGGGGCCGGCCGGCAGCTCCTCTTTACGAGAACATCGCCATGGATCGCATCAAAGGTCCGCAGCAACGTTACATCAACAGCGAAGAGGTGTCTCGGCTGCGGGAGAAGTCCGAACAGAACAACATGAACTCGGACAGCTTCTTTCCAGACAAGCTGGTCCACATCTACAGCCAGCCTGTGGCCATCATCCAGGCGCCAGAGCTTTTCAGTGCTCAGGAGCAGCAAAAGTCCGGCTGCAAGTCTGCGACTTTCCCCCGCAACGGAATGGAGTTTGACTCTCTCTCGGAGCCCGCCAGCAAAGACAGCTACACGCAGACGCTGCCCAAAGCCCCCCACCACCACCACTCCCAGGGCGGAAGCAGCCCGCAGCAGAGCAGCCGAGACGAGCCCCAGCCGCTGGAGACGCCCCCCCAAGGCCAAGGCCCCGGCGCCGGCGTGTGGGGGCGCTACAGCAACCTGCTGGAGTCCTCCGTCTCTGTGCCAGGGACCCTGAACGAGGCAGCGGGCATGCAGGCCGGTGAGCTGCAGGGCATCTCGGAGCGCACCCTGCTGGAGCTGACGCGGGGCAAGTCCTCGTCCTCCCACCCCAGAGCCTGGTTCGTCTCCCTCGACGGGAAGCCGGCTGCGCAGGTGCGTCACTCCATCATCGAGCTCCAGAGCCGCCACCGCCCGCCGAGCAGCAACGACACCAGCCTGGACTCGGGGGTGGACATGAACGAACCCCAGCAGAGCATCCGCGAGGCGGAGCGAGAGCGGCCGTCGCTCAGGGCCTCGTCGCTGCCGCACCACAGCCGCGGGGGGAGGTACGTGGAGGAGCAGGATCTGAGCAGCAGCGAGAGCGGCACCACCGCCACCTGTACGCCCGAGGACCCCTTCCTGAGGAACATTCTAGACGGCAGCAGCGGGGCCATTCCCAACATTCCTGAGGAGCGAGACGGCATGGATACATCCAGCGCTCAGGAGGACAGCGAGTCAAGAGGGACGCCCCCTCCGCGCCGCCTGAGGAAGGTGAGGGACAAGGGCAAAACGGAAAAAAGGAGTGCCAAGCACGTCCGAGAGGGGAGACCCCTGACGAAGCGAAGTTAGAGCGCGGCTCGACCACTTCACCCGCCAACGTCATCAGTTCTCACTCGTGCCCCCACAGGCGTCGTCGTGTTTGTTGATTGTGCAACTTTGCCAAAGAAACAAAGCAGGAGTTTTCGTCACGTCCGAGCATTTTTAGCGCCGCCGCCGCCGCCGCCGAGATGATCCACAGCCCAACGTCCCAAAAGTCCCCAGAGCTGGCGTCCTAGACGGTGCCTTCTTCTTTTCCGCCTGTAATGGAGCGTGACTACGTACGGCACAGGGTTTTGTGTAGTGCACTTATCCTCACCGTAAATGCCTGCCGTGGAATTCCAAACTAGCGTAGCCGGACATCTCAAACTGCTTCATTTCACGTTCAAGAAC
>CAAKHB010003607.1:171849-193681 GCA_901007665.1 Aeoliscus strigatus
CCCCCCCCCCTCCCCCGACCATCTGATGGCGTCGAAACACGCGAAGCTGCTCTTTCCCTGACTTGTTCTAGAATGCATGGAAATGAATGTGTGTATTTTGTAGACGCAAACATCCGGTTGGTAGAAATAGTTCCCTTATTTACGTCACCGGGTCTCGAAAGGTGTTTACTGCCGAGTACCAGGAAACAATTCTTTTACACTACGAGTACGGGTATCGTGAATCAAACGGAATACACCAGCCTACGATACTTCCCTCGGTTTTTAGTCCTCACAACACCAGTCCTCATTTTTTGACTTGAATTCGGTGCCTTGGATTTTTTTTTTCATCACGAATAAAAAAAACCAAATAATACTTTTTATTATGTAATAATATTTGACCTGTTGGGCCAATTTTTGGGCGTTTTGAGGCATGAGTGAGGGAACGGACGACAATTTGGAAGTGATGTAGTTTGAAAAAAAAGTTTATAGAATGACTTTATGAACACATTAATGTCCCTCGTCAGCCAACGTAAAAAAAACGACTGGATGAGAATTCTGACCTGTCTCTTATGTACGTCCAGGATTATCTGTATTTCGTTAGCTCCAGCGTGCTGGTGTCAAAGTGCCGCTGTGCCTGCGTACAGCCCACGGAGCTGCTCCACTCTCGGATGTTCGATGTGAAAACGTCCTGAAAACCACGTCGCACTGCCTCTCCGATCACGTTCAGACAAGAAGCACACCACACTTTGATTCCGAAACACACGTCCCCCCCCTGCAGCAATATTTACCGTCGATTCAAAGTCTCAAGTCAAACTTCTGAAGTCTTCCGTCACCGCGTTTCCCCGACCAGTTCTTAGGTGTGTAAATAGTTCATTCTGGGTTGTTTTGTGTGTGTGCTCTGATTCCATCCTTTCATTAAGTGACTGACGACGTTTCCCGGCAGCGGTGAGGAGACGAGTCTGTTGTAGGGAGTGTACAGACCTTTGTCAATGTAGCAACAAGTGAAGCACTTACTCATTCCGTGAGTTCCGTGTCATTGGAACATCAAAAATTCGCCTACTGCCGCTCCTGTTAAAAATACTCTGAATGTATTTGTACTGATTTCAGTGTGTTCTGTAGCCGTTTGTGTCTAGAACCTGAAGGCTTCTATTTCTTTGCAATTGGCACCTGTTGTGTTTTACCTCTGTATCCTTAGTGTTACTAGTCTCGCCTTTTTGTGCACTTAATGAATAAACTTACTTCAGCCAAACTCTCAACATTTACTGTTCCACATCATTTCATCTTCTTTTCATCTTTTTTCTTCTTTTTACTCGGATGCTACCTAACGCCATCCGTGTTTCGTCGCGTAGCTTTAGCATCTTTTATTCTGGTTCAACCATTTGCTTCAGTCACACACACAATTCTTCCTTTTTTTTTTAGTATTTATTTATTTCATTTTATTCAAGAACAACTGAGTACTCCAAAACTCTCTATGAATAAAATGCATCTTTTATTATTATTATCATCATATGTATGAAGCAATGACCTTTGCAGAACCTTTTGGAAAGAGTTTTTCCAGGTTTTGGGTTTTCAGGACCATATATACAGTGCAGGGGGGGACTCGCATAAAAAAATAAAACGAAATAATAATTGAAAAAAACCTTACTTGAACGGTTTGAGACAGGAAGCCCCCACATGTTGGTGGATCCTTCAGCAGCAGTGACGTTAAAGTTAAAGCCCGACGATACATCACCACCATTGTACTGAGAGGAGACGTGTAGATGGGAAACCTGCAGAAAAGAAACACACCGCAATTCAAGCCGACACTTCTCATGTTTTGTGTCTTAATGACACGTGATATAATGTGAACTGGAGTCTAATTTTAGCGCGTAGTGGAAGTCATGCTGGATGTGCCGCAGTGGACTGACAATGCTGCTTGGAGTCATGCTCTGGCCAGAAGGGCAACAGGAGTTGAAACGTGGCTGGACTGAGACAATAAGCCTGACCCCAGCCCGACCACCGCTGCCAACACACCTGCGTTCAGAAACATCCCGGATCACTTCCGGCAGATACTTCCAGCCTTCTGACCGGTGACATGTTGGCTCGACAGGAGGGATTATTCTCCATCCAGAGGGATCTGGTTTGAAGAAAACTGTGGAGCAACTCCAGCATTTGTCTTTCAACATGTCCAAAGCGGAAAGGAAATCCAGCTATTTTTAACAGTTTGATGTACACAAGCATTACAACGGATACAGTTCAGGTCAGGATTATTAGCCCCAGAGGAACTCTTCAATATTTCCCTACTATCCTACCCAAAGTTTGCACTTTTCACAAAATGTCAAACAGGAAATCATTCATCAATGGCTTGGTCTCGTTTTGGTTCATGTTGACATGATAAATATTCAAGATCTGTTTGTGAGAAACCTGGTGAAAGTTGACATGGTCAAAGTGATGCCATGGTCAGAGGGCTGATGATTTTCTTCTTGTGGTGTGTATTCAACGTGGCATTGAATTATACATTTTTTAAAAAATATATTATATTCTTATAACACTTCAAATGAAAAAATACAACACAATCTTCAAAAAACTGTGTGAACATCAACAATATCAATAAATCGAATAATTTAATAAACAGAAATAATGAAAAGAAAATGCCAGAGCAAAGTACTGACGTTTTCATTTACAAAGATAATCAAAAGATGAGCTGCTTTTTTCAACATTTCAAACACTTTTTGTGTTGAAGAAACGAACGAACATCGTTGACATTTTTAGGACAGGAAATTTGTATATAAAATACTAGTCAGATATAAAGATTAAAATGATTTATAGACGCCGTTTTCTTGTTCTCCATCTGGAAACCAAACTGTTTTCCAGAGGGAGTTTCGACAAGTTCTATTGATAAAAAAACATCTAGTTCTTCCACATGTGAGACAAGTGGAAGGTGACAAACATGTGTTCACTTGAAGCTGCTCGTTTCCGAACTGACATCTGCACGCAACTTCCGTTTAACGTAATGTCCAAAAAACACGTGCCTGTGCGGCGCCATAATCCAGGTACCGTAAATACAGAGTACAGAGCCAGTCATGCGAGTCACCGCTGTAAAGGAGATGGTATCCAGCAGAGGGCGCTGTTGCCTTTCAACTTTCTCATTGCGCCCCATCTGATCTTTGTCCAATAAAAGTACTAGAGTTCTTCTGTACAAGCCTATGAATAAATTAATTCTACTTATTGTTCATTTGACTGGCATGTATGACAGTAAAGGACACTTCCAATAGTTTACATTTCCAGTTTGTACCTATGAACTTTAAAATAAACTCACTGCTAGTTTTATTTCAGAATGATCAGTTTGTAAAACCAGTGATCGAAGTCGTGTGCAGTTTGTGTGTGTGTGTGTATGTGTGTGTGTGTGTGTGTGTGTCTCATAGCACTGAGAGGGTGTCCCTTCATTTATCCCCCAACAAAAGGCGAGCACATGATGTCATCCACAGACACATCTGTCTTTATCAGGACAGCTCAGTGCTGCCTCTGACTCTGATGGGAAACACACACACACACACACACACACACACACACGGAACGACTACTCTACAACCAAGCACACTTCATATTCTGGTTCCCCTGAAGAAGCACAAATAAGGGATTTAACTTCAACAACGTAAAGACTTCAGTCCTCCTCCTTCTGCAAAGGTAAGGTGTTTTTTTTTTTTTTAACTCCAGATTGACCTGACCAGCACTGGTGTGTTAAAACACTGGACTGATTCAACCAAAGAGTAAAAGGAACTTCAAATTCATCTTCAGGGTTTTGCCCATGTCTTTCAATTCTAAGGCAAACTAATGCGTCTTCAGTCAAATGTGGCCGAAAGACAAGCAGCTGCTCACATGTTGCTTCTAATAAAAGTTGACAAACACAACACAGTAAGTCGTCGTCTGTCGACTTATTGTCGTGTGGCTGAATAAAACTGGTTTCTGGTTACAAATTGAGGGAAATTTCATTAATAGTAAGTTCAGTTTTTATGAATTTGCAGCACGAGGATGCAGTTGTCTTCTCACTCTTTGGTTAAACTTGCTCAACATGCATCATAAGCAAGCAGGAAGGAAGCTGTGGGGAACAAAAGGAAGTAAAAAGGCCAAATCTGTAACCTGAATGTCCAAAACTGGGAGTTCTGCCTTTCTGAATGAAAAACATGCGTTTGGAGACACTGTCAGGTTTGTTTACATGACTTGTAGAAGAGGGAAAGGTCAGTAAAGTGCACATGTTTGAAAGATTTATAACAATTTCATGTGCAACACACGTAAAACTATTTGCCGCACACATAAATCCAAAGATTGAGCTGAAAAAACTCTAAAACGAGCCCATTTGGCAACAAATGTGCAACAACTGCGGATTGAAATCATTTTATGTTCAGAGCTACGTCTTATTAAACTATTGAAATGATAAACGCCAATAAAACTGGACAAAAAAGCAGCAAATATCCAAATGTCCAACAGAAGCAGGTCATATTTTATCCCATCCCATCATCACGTCCAGTGTCGGTGCATCAGCCGCAACAACTCAGGAAACATTTCTCCGGTTGAACTCTGGGGGGGAAACGGTGCTGAAACGTTTGCCTGTTCCTCACTATCAGATAAAAATAGCTTCCAGTGTGATATATAAATACAACATATGGATGTTTTCCAGAACTTTGATGGATCTGAACGGTTTCCTGCTTCTCCTGCTGCTCTGCTCCTTCAACAAGGTACCTGAGTCACTTCTTTACCTGTTTATTTTAGTCTATTTGTTTTGACCCGTCCTACCTTTTAACTACCTGCCTGTTTAACTACTTAAAACATAATTGTAATAATTCTTTTCTTGTTTGAACATTATATTGAGTGATTTTTTATAAAGATCTTAAAGATTTATTTTATAAGAAATAATTAGCATATTTTTCGTATATTTTTAGATATTTGCAAATGTATTTCACATGCACACTTGTCAGTGAGTGACAATAGTGCCACATGCACCTGCTTTGTCACCTTTTCTGTGACATAAATCACATGGAACTGTCAGAAATGTTGAATTCACTGTAACACGGCGTCCCTTCAATCGTCTCAGCTGCGTGTGGCAGCGACTTCTGAAGAGGACTACCAGGAACCCCTGAACCATCGCGGGGAGCATCATCTGACCCGAAACCAAATCGCCACAGCCCAGTTCGAATGTTTCCAGCGGATGGTGAAGGAATCCCACAGCAAAACACGAGCTATGGGTGAGGACATGAATAGAGGAGATGGAACAACAGTGACCCTCGTCACAAGTCCAACACAGAGATGTTTTGTGTCCATGGCAACAGGACCGGTTTGCAACACGACCTGGGACGGGTGGCTGTGCTGGGATGAAACGGAAGCCGGCCTCACCACCGAGCAGAGCTGCCCGGACTACTTCAAAGATTTTGACCCTTACGGTACTTTCCTTTACTTCTCCGTCACGAGTTCACCTGAGCAAGTACTTTTAGAGCGTTGGGAGCTGGTTGGTGTGAAAGGTCAGAGGTCAAACGCGATTTGTGTACATTTCTAGTCCGAGCAGAGATGATGTGCGGATTTTTTTGGAAGCGTTTATTGTTAACCGAAGTGTACGATTTTTAGATATTAAACCGAGAATTTGTCAACAGCGGTGGCATCCAAAGTCTGCACGGAAACCGGCGAGTGGGGACGCCACCCGGAGAGCAACAGGACCTGGACCAACTTTACAAACTGCAAAGCCAACACCACACACCACGGGACGGTGAGAGCCAACGTTAGAATCCGAATCGCTCCATTTGTCCAGGAGGCAACAAAGAAAGTGAAAAAACTGACCGAAGAATTCACTACAAATAAAACATAAATGAATGAAATATGTTTCAAATATACAAGAATCTTTGTATCTTTGCAGGCTGCAATGACTCACTTCTATCTGGTTATGATTGGTCACGGACTTTCGCTTGTGTCCCTGCTGATATCATTAGGAATATTCTTCCATTTTAAGTAAGTCCACAAGAAATCCACGCACTTACCAGCGTTATTGTGCAAAAATATTCAGTACATGTTTGCGTAACAACTGATATTCTACGTTTTCTATGTTTCTTGTCGTCAGGAGCCTCAGCTGCCAGAGAATAACTCTCCACAAAAACCTCTTTCTGTCCTTTGTGTTAAACTCGGTCATCACCGTTGTCTGGTTGACCACAGTGGTGAAGAAACAGGGGCACACGTATCACGACTCGGTGAGCGATTTACGAGGATCAACGTATTTTGCGGCGGTTTTTGCGTACTCTACTCACGTTCCTGTTGGTTGTAGGTGAGCTGCAAGCTGCTTATGTTCATCCATCTCTACCTGCTGAGCTGCAACTACTTCTGGATGCTGTGTGAGGGCATCTACCTGCACACGCTCATTGTGGTGGCGGTGTTTGCAGAGAAGCAACATCTCATGTGGTACTACCTCCTGGGGTGGGGTACGTGAGGAATTACTTCCTCTTACTCAATATATTACAGTAAAATAAGATCCTGAAGGTGTGTGATCATTTAACAGCATAGAACTGACAATAAACAGAAGCTTTAAGAAAAAAGAAATGCATGTTTATATAAATTGCCTGAATCAAATTAGAGCCAGGAAAAGTAGTGTTAAATATCACAACAGTGAACAGGTGTTGTTAATGGTGTCGTACATGACCTTTCACCTGGTGTTTGACATGATACTGACAAAGACAAAAATCCTCCATGACTCCTTTCTCCACAGGGTTCCCGCTGGTGCCGGCAGTGTTACATTCAGTCGCACGCCACTGCTACTACAACGACAAGTACGACTCCCGTCCATCCGCCGACACATTGTGCTAACACTCCCATGAGGTGATCCCATGTACACTACGTTTTCACAGATGCTGGGTCAGCTCAGACACGTCCTTGCTCTACATTATCCACGGGCCCATCTGCGCGGCGCTGGTGGTAAGTTCAACCGACGATATTCACACTCGGACTGGCCCGTCGTGGTTCCCCTGTTCCCCACATTCTGGCACTGCGTTTTAAATATGTGGTAACGTCCTTTACTAGCCTGCTAAGGTTGTAAAGTCTTGAAACTACTCAACAATCCAGGCAAAATAATGCAAATATGATATTAAACTGCTCAGAAAACGTCAATGCATTTCGCTAGCAGTGAGCATGCTAATCAGCTAGCGTCATCCTGTCACTGCAGTTTGTCTTCTTCATATTTCTAACTCCAGGTCAACCTGTTCTTCCTGCTCAACATCGTTCGGGTTCTCATCACCAAACTGAGAGTGACCCACCAGGCCGAGTCCAGCCTCTACATGAGGGCTGTGAGAGCCACCCTCATCCTCATCCCCCTGCTGGGCATTCAGTTCGTGCTGGTCCCCTACAAACCCCAAGAGCAACACGTCCTGGAGATCTATCTTTACATCATGGAAATACTCATGCACTACCAGGTGAGCTGTAAATCACATACTGTGCCTTTACCTCCCCTTTGCACTTCTTTAAAGATGTTCTTTTAAATCTAGGGTCTCTTGGTCTCCACGATATTCTGCTTCTTCAACGGAGAGGTAAGCGATACTTCATTAAACATGTTATGTGCTTTTGGGAAAAACTCCAGGATTAAATTTTAAGATATAGAAATGGGCGTCATCTGCGTAACAATAGAGATTTATGGTGCATATTTGAAGTGAATAACAATGATTAAAGTATATTTTTATCACATTAAATGTTCATATTCTGCTGCAGGCGGTATTTTGTAAAAGAACAGATACAGTTTTCCTTCTTGTTCTGCCATCTTTCATCTCTCCTGGCAGGTTCAAAGCGTTCTTCGGAGACACTGGAATCAGCAGCGGATGCAGTTTGCCGGCACTTTTGCCAACGCCGAGTTCTTCCGTCCGGCCTCTTACGTGGCGTCGTCCCTCACCGAGGTCCACCGCTGCTACAGCATCGAAAGCCACACCGAGCACATGAACGGCAAGAGCTACTCCGACATATTCCGATCGGACAGTCCCTTCGTTTGAAGATGCGATGACTGATGTCGGTTTATGCAAAGACGGGAGACCCGCGTGTTTCAACCTTTAGTTCTGACACAAACTGTCACACGAACCCTTCAAGGGGCCCAAAGTGAATAAACACCTCAGTGACTGACGGAGCTGACCCACTGCTGCTGGAGTTAACTTGAACTGGTCACGGTGTGAAAAGGAGTTTTTCTTCAAGATGGATTCATAGTAAATACAGAACGTTTGTTTCTTACACGCTGCCTCATCCTCTGAGACGGAGTTCTTCTCCCTGGACCTTCTCCTCTGTTCCATCAAAACTGGGTTTTTCTGCTGAATCGTGGCCCTGAGACGACTTCCTGCGCTTGGGAAGTCGGTTAGTGGCGTTCAGCCGGACATGTCAACAGACAAACAGGAAGTAGAGTTTCATGTCCGGATCAAGGGCACACATACCCTGAATGTGGGTGAGAAGTTCTTGTTGTGTGGAGCTGAGCTACACATTCCGAAGCACACGGGGACGCGTGCCAAACGTGGGTATCAGGAAACTACTTCGTGTCCCTCTCGACGCCTTCACACTGCTCAAACTCATGAATCAAAGCGCCGACTCACTGTCCATCAGACTCACTGTATTTTGATCTGATTGTTCCAAAATGCTGGAAAGATGATTGTGCGATAACAACAAGTATTTGTACATATTTGGAATGAGGTATAAATGTAACATGTATCCAGGCACAAACTACACAGACACTAGTGAATATTGGTATGGCACTGATTAAATCCTTTCAAGTCCAGAGACCTCAGCTGGTTTTATTCTTCACGACGACCACTGATGAGGGTACTATCATTGTCAGTTCAGGACAAGACGCCGTCACAAACTGCTGGTTTCTCTCTCTCTTAATATCATTTCTGGAGAACTCCATGTCCACAATGCCTCTGACACTCACCGTCTTTGCTTGTTTATTTAAAAAATGACTGTAAATGAACCCGCTGTATCACATCTCACAAAGACATGCTGCCGTAAGGGTGGGATTTCCTCACTTTGCCCTCACAAAGACATTTCTCGCTGTGATGAATATTGTTTCCCAGACAAAGCCGGGCGTGTTACTGTCTCCCAGACTCAGGTACGGCTAGGAAGTCCCAAAGGAAAAGTGCTGTAGAAACCCTTCCGATGGAGCCTTTATCAACTGCGTAGGATCTGCAGAAGTGCTTAACGGTCATGATGAAGAAACTAGGAGATGATGGAGGTAAATACATCGGTAAAGTCACAACAGAATCCTCCTCCGCTTATTTACCTCAGAGGAAGTCACACCAGTGGATGCGTCGGCGACTTCCTGTTTCTAAGAATACTTTCCCATTGAACTCCTGTGTGCTGGTAGCAAACACTTCCTCACTGACTCTTGTTTACCGCCTTCGCTTCCACATGCCTAAAGCGTTTAGCCGATGTTTTCACCCGGACGGGTCTCACATGCACGGGTTGGAATGTCAAGGACATTTTCCACAGGACGTGACCGTGAACGGGGACAGATGCACTTTGGAGAACATTCAGTAAAGATCATGATGTCTGCGTAACAAACACAAACAAGGGAGTGAGCAAACCATTTAAGCATCTTTGTGCATCCACTTACAACGGAACGTTCCAGAAACTGTCCAGTTCACACGATTTATCAAATTATTAAACAGCAGCGGTCAAAGTTCCTGTGTTCATTTGATCGATTTGTGCACCTTATGACGACAGGGGAAATGTCTCACCGCTCCGTCGATCCACGTCCGTCTTGTACCCGCACGTCGATTCAGCTGTTTGATTAAAAAAAAAGGAAGGAAAGACGGTGATGTCTGAAGATTGTGTGTCGTCTCCCCGCTCCAACGCACCTGGTTCAAACCAGCAGCTCATCATCGGGCTGGACGACGACACTTAAATCAGGTGTGCTCGTCTTAGTCATCGTTGTAGTTCAGGAAATAATGAACACCTACAGGAAATATGAACAAACAATAAACATTACGTTTATGTCCAAAAAGGGGAAAATTACACAGTGTAACTTGGAAAATTCACAGAAATACACAAATGAAACAGTATGAAAACAAAGTAAATCACTATGAATACACAAAATTTAAAAAAATCAATTGTGAACAGCATGAATGGGAAAATTAACAGTATGAATAATTAATGAGCGTTCATGCGATTTGCACAGTATGAATGAATGAATCTAACATTTGAAAAAGTGGACATGTATGTGGACAAACTGGACCTGAGATGTGTTGAACCCGTCCAGCAGAAGACCCAGAGCGTGTTGGACTCCTCAGTCAGAGGACGGAGGCGTCCCGTCACGTGCTGTGTGATGCGGTGAGGGAACGCTTGGCACCAAAACAAATAACAACATGGCAGCATTCCGTTCCCCCTCATAAACGATGCTGATAAAACTGAGAAGGTATTTTCGCCTTTGTGACTCAAACCTGAGCTATGTTCCACTGATTGCTCTTCATTAGGACCCCTGGCTGTTTGCAGGACTTCAGCTAACACATCTGGTTCGTAGCGTGATCCACCTGTGCGTAGGGCCTCACTCTGGAGGACAATGGAATGAGTTCTTGGCTGTGTTGGAGGGGCGTGGAGGGCGTGCAGCTCAAGGGATGGGGTGAGATATGTGGCCCGGCTGAGTGGATGTGACCCATGTCTGGGTGGGACTGCAGGAAGTCGGCCTCTCGCCGCACTGGGCCTCACAGCGGGGTTATGAATTATCGCCCCATCGCAACGTGATGTCAACACTTCGCTGCTTTCGGTCACGATCGAGTGTAAATAAATCGTGTGCAGAGGTCGTTTCCAGCCAGGGGCGTAGTGAAGGAAACCGAAGGGAAGCTGCTCTGTGTGTGTTTAATGAAGTAATCCTGTTGTTTCTGTCTAAATCCTCCAGGAGAGCCATCACCTTTCCCCAGCTGCAGCAGCGACCCAACCCACCCTCATATCGTCTGACATATTAGTAGTAGTAGTTATTACAGAGCAGCTGTGAAAGAAATCACACACATCTTTCAAGAAGAACTGAACCCCAAACATGCACTACATTCACACAGTGGCGCCCTCTACAGGATGAAACCAAACCTTTGCACTTAATTGTACCTTTTGTTGAATATATCGGCATAAAACAAGGTTATATGAACGGACTTCAGAATGACTTTTTCTCGAATCTAACGCGACCTGGCAGACGTTTATCAAAGATGTGCTTTGCAAGCGCTTCTCCTCTCCGTTTTGCCATGTGGCAGGAGATCTGAGAAAACGTCTGCGCTCGAGCGCTTCAAAAACATCTTGAACAATCAGCATTCCAGATGCTCAGCGCCCAGATCCTCCCGCCAAGGGCAGCAGGCCAGTATCCACTTCTATGAGGTGCATCGATACGCTCGTCTTCGGCACGGTGCTGCCAACAGGAACTCCCTCGCTCCTCTTCCAGTTTCCTGCCATTGTTCTCTCGGCTGCCATCAGGCAACGGCTCCTCCCAGGATCTGGGAAAAGGTGGGATGTTGAAGCGGCCCATTTCCTTTTCGATCGACGACGGCCTCCATCGATGGAGGAGGGCTGCATGAGAGTAGGAAACCCCCACATGGATGCAGCTGATGAAAAATAAAGGTAATGAATGAAGCAGTTATGCAAGTACGGGTCGTTGAAATGGACACAAAACACCCAAAGTGACACGATAAAAACTGAATCAAGCTAAACTGCAAATACTGCACGTCGCTGTGAACTGAGTTGAGGAATATACGACGTTGGGAAAGCGTTCCACTTGGCAACTTCCTGTCGCTGGCTTGGAAAAGGATCTCCATCCTGTAAATCCAGTCAAGAATATGTCAAGAATATCAGGAATTATCCTTTTTATTGGCGAGACTGCTCCCGTCGGGGCTGGTGTGTTGATTCCAGTGGGGAGAGATGTGATCGAATCTCGTGAAGTGGTCTAGAGGGGGGGCAGCGGTGAGCTGGGGTCAAAAGGGGGCACAGGAAGGAAAAGGTGTAGCTGGGAAATCTCACTGAGGTTCCCCGGCAAAACCAGAGACACCCTGACCAGGATCTGGGCGTCGCTGCCAAGTCATCTCAGGGTCGTAGAAGCAGCACGCCGGGCCGCTCCTCTCAGAAGTCATCTACTGTTGGCGAGGCAAGAGGTCAAACGGGGGCATGTCTCCGCCCGAGAAATGACCACGAAATTAAAGCTGGAAACAGAAGATGGTTTTTTACCTCCATCTAAATCTTTCCATGCACCCAAATGAAAATAGCCGCCCCGGCTAAAAATGACCACAGATGTGTTGCGAGCGCTGGCAGGAAGCGCTGAGAGTGGAGTGTCTTTCAGCATGCATGCAGAGAAGAGGTCGACCCAGAAACATGTGCTGCCTGAACTCTGGCTCCCTTTCTTCCTGTAAGGACGCCGTCTCCCTCCCTCGTCTCGCTCTCCGCTCCGTTTTTTTTCATCATCAGCCCTCACGCCGACAAGCACATGCTCACAGAAACAAATCGCAACTGAAAACCTTCAACGTCGCCGCATCACTAGAAGCATCGTAGTCAGCGTGATCCGCTGCACCTGAGCGCTGCTTTCTGTCATCCAATCACCTGTGACAAAATGATTTTTTCCCACTTTGCCGCCCTCTTGTGGTGACACGGTGAGCTGCATGAGCACCTTCACTCCAGAGAGAGTCACTTTATTCCACATCCACAGTCAACAACAAACAAATAAATTGCAATTTACAGTCATGTGTTGCATTTACAGCTAAAGATTTAAAGGGAGATGTTGAAAGAGTAAATAAGTTCCTGCACAGAGTTTAATAATTTAGTTTCAAGCATGATTTTCTGTTTAATTCATCACAATAAAGTTGAACCATGAGGTTTTTGCCTCAGTCAGACCTGAAAAAAAAAACATAACTGCGCTGAAATAACGTTTTTTTTAATGTTAAAACCTTTCATTTTAACGCAACCTGCCTATTAAAGGTGGATAATCATTCCAGTTCGAAGCACGTCACCTTCCTGACCCTTTAATTGATCTAAAATCAAAAACCAAACACCCCTCACCCCCGTGTCCTCTCATGGATGCATTGATAAGATGAATAAATTATGTCAGCCTCTGACCGTTCAGCTTTCAGAGGCCACGGAATGTCGGCGGACGCAGCAAGAACACGTGGGGGGGTGTCCCAGCCGTGTGCAGACAGAGGAGTCACTTGCATGAATTCTGCTGACGTCTGTCCGTCTGGGTGGGGAGAGGATTGGATTAGGAGAAGCACACAGGTCCGATGTCCAGGCCAAACTCCTGATTCGCCTTTCCAATGTCCATGGGCGCCACGTCCACGATGGGCAGCCTGGCCGGGGTTTGCGTCCTGTACTCGATCACAGTCTTGCTCCAATCACCTTTCGCTTTCTGGGGCTGGAAGGAACGGACACACGGGTGAGTCAACGCCTCCGTTTTTTGCGGTGGACTTGTCGTGCTCTGACTTACCGCGCAGCCGTCTTGGATGACGGCGTAGCGCAGATGGGCGTTGCCCTGCGCTCTCAGCTCCTGGCCGTTGGCGCCCCGGAGGACCAGAGCTTTCTTCAGATTGGTGCTCTTCCCGTCTTTGTAGGCCACGCTGTTCCTGCAGTGGTAGGTGATGTTCTGGTGGGACTCCTTGGACAAAAGCTGCAGCAGCTTCAGCTGAACGGCCACGGCGTTGGGCTGCTCGTCTTTGTTTCCGTAGAGGAACTGAAAAGAAAAGAAAAAACATCAAGTACGCGACGACAAGTCCGATGACGAACGTTTCAAGCTCCATCAGCGAGCCGACAGGCGAAAGCGTCTTACTTTAGTTCCGCCGTTGATGTCGGCGCCGAACCAGACAGGTTTGTTGGCTGTGGGAACAGACTTGGTCCACCAGGTTTTGCGGGAGACACTAGCTGGATTAGCAGCAACGCACGTTTCACCGCTCTCCATATTACAGAAGACCTTGATGGCGTCTTTTGTGCTTCCTTGGTTCGGGTCGATCCAGTACTCGCCTGCATGAACGCCACAAAATGTTGCGTTAGAATGTTTATTGCTGATCTGTTTTTTTTTTCTCCAGTGAACTCATTAAACAAATAACCCCCCTCACCGCTCTTCTTCATCGGGTAGCACTGCAAAATATCCTGACATGTTCTGGCAGGGTTCATCTTGCTGCCGTCTGGGGAGCGGAGGTTCTGCACGTGTCCGCTGAGGGTCTTCAGTGTGGCATGGATGCCGGTGTCTGCGCGGGTCAGAGCCGGCATCTTGTTGGGGAGGGCCTCGTCTTTGTTGAAGTCGGGAAGTGGCGGAGGGTCAGCCGCCACGTCGTCCTTGGCGTATTCCTCCACTTCAGTCACGACTCCCTTCACGGAGTATTCAGGTGGAGGTTCGAACAGTCCATCCACTGCGGACTGAGGAGGTCCAGGGGGCCCTGGGGGGCCTGGTGGTCCTGGTTCCCCAGATGGGCCCTGTTGCAGGAGGGAAACACCGCTTAGATCCACAACAAGTCGTTATTCTTTCATCCAGACCTGCTGGTGATTGAAAAAAACCCAGGAACCTGAGGTCCGATGTCCCCGCTGGCTCCTCTGCTTCCAGGGGCGCCCATTGGTCCGGGGTGTCCGATGTTTCCCTCCTTCCCAGGGGGTCCGGTCACTCCAGGAGGCCCCTGTGAAGGATTTTAAGGAGTATCCCTTTAAATCGAATTAAAGTCAGCTAGGGTAAGTGGAGGTGGCACCTACCCTCGACCCAACTGGTCCCACAATTCCTCTGGCTCCGGCGTCTCCTGTGGCTCCCTAGATGGAAACAGAACTCTTTTCATGCCTTTTCAAGTTTTTTGCACTTCTGTTGTTTTCCTCTCCACAAACATCACTGAACTAAATCAAAGACACCTACGGTATTTCCGGGCAAACCGTGGAGTCCGGTGAAGCCTCTGTGTCCTTTCTGCCCCCTCTCCCCTTGAGCGCCTGCTGCTCCTTTGTCTCCCTGAGGTCCTTGAGGACCCTGGAAACAGACAAAATGAACATTATTTGAATAATGATTTAAAAAATACAGAATTCGGCGGCAACATGGTGACAAATGTTGCCTTCTTACCACTTTGCCTCGCACTCCAGCTGGTCCTTGGGGTCCAGGGGAACCTTTGGGACCCTGAAGTCAAACGTGTGCGACAGTATCAGCGTCACCGGACCATTTTTTGAACGATTGTTTCGATGGGTATCATTGCGACAGAGGGACTCACACTTTGACCTGTTGCTCCCGTACTGCCCGTCATCCCCACTGGACCCTCGTTTCCTGGAGAACCTGGACCACCAGCGAGACCCTCTGGACCTGCATCACCTCTGTCACCCTGGAAGAACACAGGTATGCAGGTATGACAAAGAGACTCTGCTATATATGTATATATACTGTATATATACACACACATATTTTTACATCTATTTCTTTACCCTTGCTCCAACGAGACCATCTGCACCCGGAGGTCCCTCGGCACCGGTGACACCCTGAGTGAAACACAAATAATGCACTGATTAGTTACTGCCAAGAAAATATTTACTTCTTTTGTCATCAACTTCATCAATATGCCACATATTTCCAAGATGCCATGTACAGAAATATGACAATACTTAAAAACATACATAAAAAGTGGGAAAATGAAGGATGGAAATGGACAGAAACTTAAACAACATAAAAGAAGGAATTGTGAAATCTATTTATTTGTTTATGTGTTCAATTTACCCATTTTTAAAAACAATCTAAAAAATGTAAGCTTTCATTCCTCTATTAGTTTTGTCATTAATCTGAAGAATATGGCAGTTTTTGTCCTCCATAGTGACAATCAGAATCAGTGCAAATAATAAACTACAGAAAGAAAACAACAATGAAAAAAGTATACGTTTAAATGTTAAAGTTAGATTTCACAAATGTCATAAAACAATAAAAAATATTTCATGTATGTCTACGAGAGGGGCTAAACTAGACTCCAAGTCCTCTGGATAAGACAAACCTCAGGGCCGGCTTCTCCACTGGGTCCGGTGGCTCCTGGCAGACCGACTCCACCAGGAGGTCCGGTGCTGCCCTGAACTCCAGGAGCTCCTGGTTTCCCTGGTGCACCCTGGGAAGACAAAGAACAGGCTCATGAATGGCCTGACAGATGAAAGGGTGAATGCTAACGGTCAGAATGCATACAGCGGGTCCTGGCAGTCCTGGCATTCCATTCTCTCCTCTGCCTCCTGGCGTGCCCACGACGCCCCGCTGACCTGCGATACCAGCAGGTCCTGGAGGTCCATCGGGACCCTGACGGACAGAGACAAGATCCCAGAGTGAAGACAAGCAAAGAGAGAATTGTCCACAAACTCTTCGGGGAAGCTTACCGGAGGACCGTCTTCTCCAGAGTCTCCCTTCTCTCCTGCTTCGCCCGCTTGGCCTTGAGGTCCGCGCTCTCCCTGGTTCCCAGTCGCCCCGTTCTCCCCTCGAATCCCAGGAGGACCCTGCTTTCCTGTTTCACCAATGGCCCCGTCAGCTCCGACAGCCCCCTGGTACACATTTGGAACATGAACACCTTTCCGTTCCTGTCACTATGAAACATTCTCACTATGAGTCACATCAACTCACAAGAGAGCCGGGGGGTCCAACGATGCCAGGTAACCCGGGGAAACCAGCGGAGCCCTGTGGGAACAAATCCCCTCCAATGAGACACACACAAATTCATCTCAGTAAAATAGAATATCATCAAAAGATTGATTTTTAAATTACAAGTGTTTGTTTCTTTTTCATTCTGATGATTATAAGTTACAGCTAATGAAAACTCAAAATTCAGTATCTCAGAAAACTATATCTTTTTTTATTTAAATAAATACAATTAGATTTTTTTAGTAAATCACACATCCACTAGCTATATCTATCTATGTATCGATAGTACAAGGGTTTGTTTCTTTTCAGTCTGATGATTATAACTTTCTGAGATACCGAATTTTCATTAGCTAGTTATAATCATCAAAATGAAAAAGAAATAAACACTTGTACTTTACTGTCTGTGGGTGCTGAATCTATGAGTAAAGATGTGTTTCACTTTTTGAACTGATTTCCTGAAAAAAACCCATAAACCTTTTCATGATATTCTAATTTACTGAGAAGCACGAGCAACATCGACGCTGCGTCTGGTGAGATGAAATCTAGAACCCGACTCACCGCTTGACCTTGTGTTCCTCTGCCACCTTTGGGTCCGGTCAAACCGACGGGCCCCTGAAAAGACACATGTTTGCTTAAATATCTTTATCCACCTCAGGAGAAACTTAAGATAAGGGGTTTGGTATCTTCACCTGTATTCCAGACTTGCCAGGCTCACCCTGTGGTCCTGGTGGCCCTGCCTCTCCCTTTGCTCCTGGCTCACCGGTATCACCTTTGACCCCAGGCTGACCCTCAGTACCCTGGTGAAGAACCAGTAGTAAGTGGACGTCTACCTGCAATCCTGCAGATCACGGGCATACTCTGACACTTACGGGAGTTCCGGGGAAACCCGCGGCACCCGTCGAACCGGGCTCACCGTTTGAACCCTGGTACACACACAGACACACACAGCTTTAGGAGGAAGTACACAACGATTGAGTTCAGACGTAAGTGTCCATTTTACTGACAGGCACTCCTCTGGTCCCTCTGCGGCCAGGGGGTCCTGGTGGACCCGGTTCACCCTGGAATGAGGTTGAATACATGAAAGATTTAATTTGTTGCTCACGAGTCCACGAGCTGAAAGATTTTGCTCCTGACGTATGCTCACCTTGGCGCCGTTTGGCCCGCTGGAGCCGACGGGTCCGAGAAGACCGGGGATGCCCTTTCAATCAAAGCGACACAGAGTGTGAGAATCATGTGTGAGTGCTGTAAACAAAGACCGACAGAAGTCCTCACTCGAATTCCGTCAGCTCCTGCTTTGCCCTCCAGGCCCATGTCTCCGACAGAACCCTGTCAGAAGAAACCAGGTCGGGGGTCAGTCAGTCCTCTGGGCTCGAGGAAGACGCTCCATCACTCAGAGACGAACTTACGATATCACCCTTGGGGCCTGGTATTCCTGGGATGCCTCGTTCACCTGGCATCCCCTGAAGTCCAGGACCTCCTGGTTCTCCGGCGGCCCCCTTTTGACCAGCATTACCCTAAAATACACACATAGCATCACAGACGGACACGGAAATGTCCACCAATGTGCAAACATCAGCGGGGTTTGAGTTGGTACCTTAAGTCCATCTGGTCCTGGACTACCTGGACTACCTTTGGGTCCCGTCAGACCATTGGGTCCGACTTCACCTCTCTCCCCTGGGGGGCCTCTCTCTCCCTGCAGAGACCAAAGAGTGGGATTCAGTCACTTTGGCCCTGTTTACACGTACACGGTTCTTTTTTGGAGATTTCGCCAAAACATCGCATTGTGCCCCACAACTTGCACCAAAGAGAAGGAGGAAGTCATTCGTCATTTGCTATTTTTTAGGATTCTGATGGGCTGACGTGGGTTTCCTGTTACACTGCCACCTACAGGTTTGTGTAAACTTACCCTTAAGCCTGTTGCACCTGCAGATCCTGCCTCTCCGGGAAGACCCTGAAGACACACACACACGCTTAATTTGTCATCACACGTTTGCTGCAGGTCATCTGAAATCATCACGTCATGTTCTCCTACCTCCAGACCAGGTTTCCCTGAGTCTCCAGGTGAGCCTGGCAGTCCTGGCAAACCCTGAAACACACCAAAGCAGTTTTACTTCCCATCTATCCTTCATCCGGACATGTATTACCAGACAGATACACATGTACCGTGAGTCTATACCTGGAAACCGATAGGTCCCTGTGGTCCCTGCTCTCCTCTCTTCCCGGCAGAACCCTGCAGGAAGGCAGATTAGAAGATCTGAAGATCATTTCATTCAAACAGCTGAAAACTTGTGTGTGTGTGTGTGGGGAGAAGAAGGTGCTTACAGCCGGGCCTGTCGGACCAGCAGCGCCCTCCTCTCCGTCTTTTCCGTTCACTCCCTGCAGGGAATTTCATTTTTATCATCATTATTTAGTTTCGTAATCTGTAAAATCGTAAACGGGGTGAATGATCTTGACATACTCTTTGACCCGGTGGTCCGGAGCTGCCAGCCTCTCCAAGCTTCCCAGGGTCACCCTGAAAACACAAATCCAATCAGTGTCATCAGCACTACAACTAATTGCATGTCCAGCTGGGGAAATGTTACGGTTAAACACGGTTAAACAGTGCAAGAACTCAACTAAGACAACAATTCTTACAAAGAATATTTGTGTTATTTCTAATCAAATGTCTAATTTGTAGTCATAAAATAAGACACATCACCTGAAAACTTAAACGTAACTTGTTTTTAGACACTTGTTTCAAGCAGATTTTCCACTTAAAAAGTCAAACAATCTGTCAGTGAAAAAATGTAAGTGAAAATTTGCTTGAAACAAATAAATATTGTCTAAAAACCAACTACTTAACAGGTGATGTGTCTTACTTTAAGTGCCAAGAGACTTTATGACTGGAAAGGAGACGTTTTGATGAAAAATAAGACAAATATACGAAGTGAGAATTGTTGTCTCCAACAGATGGCGAAGAATGGAGGAGGAAAAGAAAGCTCTTAAGGGAATACTGAAGTCATCAAAGCCAAGACGGTTGGACATAAGGGAATCCTTCAGGTGATTTCTAAGGTGTCGTTAGGGGAAAGTTGAGGAGCAGACTAAGGGCTTTCATGCAGCTTCTACTAACAGCTAAGCCTTTTGGCCCCGGGAGGCCCATTGGTCCGGCCAAACCTCGGCCTCCAGTAGAACCAGCCGAGCCGGGTTTCCCATCGTCTCCTGCTGAGCCCTGCGAGGACAGAAGGAAACGTTCAAAGCTGCGACAAAGATGAGACGCTGGGGTCGGAGAGAACGTGCTGCACACCATCGGTCCTTGCTTTCCTTCTTCTCCCTCGGCGCCCAGAGGTCCCGACAGGCCCTGCGGTTGACAACAGGGATCACCTGGTCACCATCAGTGTGTCTCTTACATTCTTCAAGGGAAAAAAAAATAAATAAAAGTTGCTCTTTCAGCAATACCCGAGCTCCTGTTAAACCAGGCTCTCCACTGCGTCCCGCGTCTCCATCTAAACCCTTGGTGCCAGGTGAGCCTGGCAGACCTCGATCACCCTGGGCCCCCTGTTTGAGCCAAACAACGGTTTAGACATCAAAGAAGGTCAGCTGACGTTCATTGGGTAAGGTTGAACAGGACTCACCTTTGGACCTGGTAGACCATCTGAACCAGGGAACCCTCTGTTTCCCGGAGCACCCTGGAGGAAATGAACAGTGGTTGTAGTCCAGAGCGCATGAGGACATTAAGATTCGTCTCCACTCAGCAAGCTCAACAAGTCACTCACTGATTCTCCTGGAGGTCCCTGGGGCCCGACGTCTCCGGCGTCACCTCGGGGTCCGCGTTTTCCTTCATCTCCCATTGGGCCGAGGGCACCCGGTGCACCATGGTCACCCTAACACAAAACAGTGATTAAAAGCAAAACGTTGTCTTCCTGTCAGACCGTCTCTCCAGGGTAAACCTTCCCCACAATTCATCGTTATTCCTTTCTTACTCTTTCTCCTTTAAGTCCATGTTCTCCTTTGACTCCGGCAACACCAGCATCGCCCTGTGAATAAGAATGACGAATGACTATGAAATATACATCTGAAGACTAAGAGATGGAGAAAGGGATTCGATCAAGGTCTCATACCAGTTGCCCTTTTGGTCCAATTGCTCCTGTTACTCCCTGAGGTCCTGGGGGTCCAACTGGACCAACCAGCCCCACTGGACCTTGACCACCCCCTAGACCCTAAAGAGTTGGAGAGAGGATTGAAATAATTCTTTCACTGCTGCTTTTTGAAAATATCCATTGATGCCAACAGATGAACTCACAGATGGACCGCGGGCACCTGGCGCTCCATCAGGTCCTGTGGCTCCCTGTGGGAAAACAAAATCATTCAATCTGTTTTTTTGCCACTTTTAGAAGTTTTACAGAAAAATAAAACATTACACACCTGCTTTCCTGTTGGTCCAGGTGGTCCAGGGTGTCCGGCATCTCCTCTGGCTCCCTGCTGCCCAGCACTTCCTCTCAAACCTGTTGGTCCAGGCTCACCCTGAACCAGGTACGGGGTCGCGTCAAATTCAACGGGTTTTCAGTCCATTCGGCACTTTGGGTCCATGTCAACGGTCCAATCTGCTTGTTTAAGTTCAACCTCACCTTCATTCCTGGGCCACCAGGGAAACCTGGAACACCAGGGATTCCGATTGGACCCTGTGATTGATGGAAGGTTTTTAATGTTAGTGACAGCTAATGTTAAATGGATTTAAGCAAAAATAATGACGCTTTTATGACCCCTGCTGGTAGAACGGGGAATTTCAACACACCTTTAATTCTCTACCGCACTACTTGTAACACCATTTCAATGAAACATCATCATCATCCTTCCTGCAAACCTTTGGTTTAATTACTGATAACTGTCAGAGTAGCCAAGGCCGTTTAGCTTCATACGCTAGTGCTGCACTGTCCCACAAAGCATTTTCTCATTAGGTGTCAGTGTACCATCAAAAGTTGGATAAATTGCTATAATACATTTTTTTAAATTTATATAGCAGGTTTGGAAACAAAATTTAGAATGTTCTTTTCAATAAAATGGATATGTGAAATAGCTATGAGATACAAAGGTAGATGTAGATACTCACCAGAGGACCTGGTTTGCCAACATGGCCGGATGGACCACGTTTTCCCTAAAATACAAAGAAAACCTCTTGTGATAACCTTGTGTCATTTTTCATGTAATTCGAATTAAATTCTTACCGGAGTGCCAGGTGGACCTGCTCTGCCTCTCTCCCCCTGCAAACCCACCGGCCCCTGAAACAGAAGACCCGCTCAGCATCTGTGT
>CAAKHB010003607.1:200224-220631 GCA_901007665.1 Aeoliscus strigatus
ACCTTCCCCCCCCCCACCCCCCCACCACATTTTTTTAAAGACCACCCCTAAATTGTATCACTGAGGTGACAGCCTGCAATCAATTGAAATTTGGAGATATGTTCAAAATATATGCACCACCACCCCAAAAAAGACCAACGCTTCACGCACAATCATCCACAAACCCCTCCTGCTTTTGTGTCACCATGGTTACGGCCTACCGTTAGAGCCGCCTTCAGTCATTAACGTTTCATGATAAAAACACACAAAAACATCATCACTGGGTGATTGACAGCTGCTTTAACCCCCCCAAACCAAAGTGGGAATCTGACCGTTGCCGTCAAGTTTAACGACATCGATATCATGAGATAAACAAGCTGTGACAGAACATCAAAACACTGAGGAAAAGTTCTCAGTGTAGTCATGAATCATCCTGAACACCTGAACAAAACCACCAGCACCAGAGGATCACCAGCGGCGTGGCGCTCACCTTTGGGCGTCTCTTCTTGACAGGTAACAGCCATCACCTGAGCCAGCGTGATGGCCAGGCACACGATAATCCTAGAGCGCAGTGAGGGGCCCATGTCTGCATGCCAGACATGCAGCGGCCTCAGACAAGTCAGGGATCCCTCAGCCAGTTAGAGCATCCAGACGGAAAGGTCCCGGTATCCCTGAGTGGAACGGGCTGGCGGATGAGCGATGAGCTCCCTCCTTCCTCCTCCCTCCTTCCTCCTCCCTCCTCCTCCTCTCTCGCGTCCCTTTTTTTGGTCTTGTGCTTGTTCCAGTCCAGCCTCTCCTCCACCTCCTCCTGAGAGAGACGCAGCTGATTAAAGGCTGATGATGATGCTGGCTTGTTTTTGATGTTCCTCTTTCCACTTCTCCAGGAATATTTATTGTCCAACATCCAACATGCATCTTATATTCATTTAAAGTCTTCCAATCAGATCAGATGGGTTGAAACATGTAAACGATGCCGGCCAAGCAAGACACTACAAACACATTTGTTCACTATATACTGTGTACATTCCACATCTTAAAACCCTTTCATACCCGAATGTTCTCTGCAAAAGGATGAAAAATGCAAGTACAAGTACAAGCATCCCCGAATCTTACTTACTTACCATATAAACATGTACTGTATATATTGTCTTCTATCTATTATTGGGTTGTCTTTGTGTGCTTATTTTTTATGAAGAAAAGTCCATTTATTGAAATGTTGACTGAAGATGACTAAGATACGATCCTGTGAAGGAGCACTGAGCAAACATGGAGGTAAACAAGACTTAAAAAAGCAAATTTAAAAACTAAAATTAACATATTTAGAGATAGAATACAAAAGTATAACTGTGCAGTTGTAGTGTAAATGTAGTGCAATTTTTGTGAATACAATTTATGATTAGCATTTGTTAGTGATTTTTTTCTTTTTTTATTAGGATTTTTTTTTCTGCCTTCATGCTCTGCAACTGTTGGTTTTTAATCAACTTGAAACTTGTCACATGTGTGAGCGTGTTCATGTTGTGAACTCATGATGTGTTTTCCAGGACAACAACAAACCATCATGTCCGCCATCGTATTTTCATCGGAAACACTGAACGTGGAGCCTCAGGAAGAGTTTCGGGTGAAAACAGACTGATTTGTCATCAAGGAGGTCACAGGAGATGGACACAGATGGAAAGAGAGAGATGTTTCTTTTATGCGGCGTGATGAACGAATCACTGAAACAGCGTGGATTTCCTGCCAGGGTTGAAAAACAACCTGTTCGAAATGCTCAGATGTAAAGATTCTGCAGGTTTATGATCTTTTGTACTGCAAACAGACGCTGACAACCTGATTGAAGCAGTGAATATCATTCTTGTTGCGTTTTTAAATCAAGCGCCCTCTAGTGGTCGTGCAGATAACGTAATTTGATCAATAATAGTGATGGTGAAATAGTAATTAATGTGTAAACTACACGTGTCATGTCCTACATTACTCCTGAAAGTTTCATCTGAGTTGGTGGACATGTCAGGGAAAGACACTCAATGCAGTACAACAAACAAACAAACAAACTACTGTCTGTGAAAAAGTACACTCCAACTGAGATGGTCTCGTACAAATATATATATGCATTTTTCTTTACACCATCACTTCAGGAGGAAGATTCACAAAGGACAGCGGGGATTTGTATTGAACAAAAACCCAAATTTGCGTCATTAACAGCAGGCTCCACTAAATGTACAGTAGCTATTCCTCAAATCTCACAGAATAAATGCAAAGCTGCCATTTTTTCAAGACGTGACCTCTCTTGGCTAAGAAGTGAAAATTACAGGGCGCGTTACTATTACTGAGCTCCGTTTCTGTGGTTTCATGTGGCATTTAAAAAAAGAAAAAGAAGCGTAACATTCTGGCTATTTCTGTCTGCACAGACGAGACAGCGAGAGGAGCAGCCTACAAATGAAAGATCTGAGAACAAGCCCTGAACAAATAATCCAGTTTTCAGTGGAAGGCGCGTTGCCACACAGATGTTTCATGAGTCGAAGACGCATGTTTCAGCTCCTCAGAGGTTGAACTTTGTCACGTGACAGGAAGTTGCAGGCTGACAGTGACCCGTCAGGTTGGCCCCATATCGCCTTACACACATGACCTGGATTATTTATCAGGCCTGAAAACACACCGGTGCTCTTTGGCGGAGCGGCAGAAGGGACAGTCGACATGTTCGCGGCAGCCACCAAGAACTTCGTCAAGCAGGTCGGAGACACGGGGAGGTTGATCCCGGTCCCGAGTCTGAGCGAGGCCGACCGCTACCAGCCGCTCAGCCTGGTCGCCAAAAAGAGAAAGAGGCGTTTCTGGAAGAAGAGGAGGCACGCGTCGACGGCGTTCTCCTTGAAGGACATCCTGGTGGGGGAGAAGGAGATCGCAGCAGGTGAAGGAGGAAGGGAGGGAGGGAGGGGGCTGAGGGTTCTGTCAGGTTCTGATGCTGAGGCGGTTTCCAGGCGTGTCGTCTTATCAGCTCCTCAACTACGAGGACAAGTCGGACGTGGCCCTCAGCGGCCGACTGGGGAACCACATCATCAACGACGTGGGCTTCAACATCAGCGGATCGGACTCGGTGGCCGTCAAAGCCTCCTTCGGCATCGTGACCAAACACGAGCTGGAGGTGCCGACGCTGCTGCGAGAACTCAACTCCAGGTATCCCGAGCTTGGTCCCGGACGGATCTGACCTCTGACCCGTCGGCGAGAAGGGTTTCTCTGCATGAATAAATGATCACGTTATTCTACACTGACGCCCGTACCAACGACACCTTTGTGTGTGTGTGTGTGTGTGTGTCGTTTTATTGGTCAGACACAGGAATGCACAACAATGACTGGGCAGAAAGGTCCAGTATACAAAGTACACACAGTCCTGAACAGAGTTGGGTTTTTTTTGGTTTTTTTTTAACGGTCTGACAGGAAAGTGGACCTGGATCACTGCCTGGTCCGTCAGTCCAGGGAGAGTGGACGCAGCGTCCTGTGCGTGGTCGTGGAGAGCATCCGCACGACACGCCAGTGCTCTCTGACGGTGCACGCCGGGATGAGAGGGACGACGATGAGGGTAAACGTCACATCCAGAGGAGTGTGGTGACGTCACAGGATTGAAAAACGTGACTGAGGTCATGTCCACACGGAGGGAGTTTTTAAAAAGTTTCCTCTCCAAACTGCTGTAGTATGTCTGTCAGGCCTGTGGGTGGCGCCATGACGCTACCACAGAACAGAAGACCGTCACATAGACAAGACACATCACGCTCGCTAGCTTCCAACGCAACACAGAGATCCGCCATGGTTGCTGTGGGCGGGGTTAAAGGAGAGGTGGGGCTTTGGCGTCATCGCTCCAACAAAGATGTGTATGGGTCGGAAACGCCGAGACGCAACGGTGGTGTCGTCAGATTTGTTTCACTCTGGGACCCAGTTTCACTGGTTCCATAAAAAAACTTGATTCACCTAAACTCATCTCTGTGTGGACATGACCGGTGTTTGTACTTTGGCCCAGAAGTGATCCAGATGTGGTAAACTGGGGGTCAAATGCCACTAAAGTGGACAAAAAATGGTTGACTGCTTGAATCCAGCAGGAATGGAAGTTACATCTGGTGTCATATTGAAAAAAAACACAATGATTTCCTTCAAAATCCAGCTTCTCCTCTCATGTTTGATCTTCATATCTGCTCCAGTTTCAAATCGACGACGGCAGAAACCCCAAAGGTCGAGACAAGGCCATCGTGATCCCGGCTCACACCACCATCGCCTACAGCGTCTGCGAGCTGTTTGTACGGCTGGACGGGCGCCTCGGTAGGAATGAGATAACTTCTGCTTCCTTTGACTCCCAGGGAAGGCTGACGTGTAATTTGCCGATGGTTAAAACAAAAACCACATGACAAGCTGAGACGCACCTGAGGCTCCTCTGCCTGTTCATATTAAAGACGCTACGCTACAATTTCTCCCCCATTAAACATCGTGATGGATCGTTTCTTTCCCGACGGCATCGGCACGTCTCGTCACTGAGGTCTGAAAAGATTGTGATCACCATGGTAACCACATTTCAGACAAAAGAGAACCTGCTGTCCTAACTAGGTTTACAATTGACCTGAAACTATCAAACCTAGTTCAGTAATCCCGTCAAAATATCGCCCCCTGATGGCCTTTAGACAGAATGCAGGTATGAGACATCTCTACAACTTCAAACCAATCAACAGTATAAGTTTCTGTCCTGTGAACTCCAGAACTAACTGATCGAGTGTTGTCAGATATTTGTGTCACTCCAGAGTCTCAGGGGGGGTTTGAGCGAGAGCAGATCCGGGAGCAGCTGGGCGGTTTCATCGGTCACTTCTCCATGGGCCGACTGCGCCGCTTCCTGTCGGGCATCGTCTACGGGAACCCCTTCAGGGCAGGTACAGTGGTCATCGCAGAAGGATGTCGTGAATAAACTGCAAATGGAAACGTCAACTCTTCCTGTCTGGCCGCGCAGATGACAGGACGTTTGAGCAGCTCACGCACACCCACTCCGACACCTACATGGACGACATGGTGACAGACTACTACGAGAAAGCTGCCAGCATGACGGACGTGTCCACGGCCTACCTGAGGGAGAGCTCGCACACGCGCGTCAACCTCCTCAAACACAGCATCGCCAAGGGGCCGTGTGCGCTGTGCGGCATGGGAAACCAGAGGAGAGAAACCGTCTATGGCTGCCTGGAGTGTTCCACCGGGGGGCAGAAATACGTCCGGCTGCATGCGGTGCCATGTTTTGACCTCTGGCACAAAACTCTGAGGTGAAAGAGAGACGCACAAATGCAAATCAATAACGTGTGGAACTTCCTTCGAGCCAAAACGCATCAGCTCCAGCCTCATTGAAAGAAATCATGAAACATATACGGCCTACTTTAAATGTATGTTACATGTACTGTCTCAGTCCTTCCCTGGCACCAACCCACTTCCTGAATTATTAACTGGTGGTATTGAATGAAAACCAGCAGGAGGGCTCACATGACAAGTGTGGCAATTTGAAGCAATAAATACATTTTGTTTGTATGTGTGTCAAGACCTATGAGAGTGTACGCGAGTGTACGAGTGTCCAGTTTCAATCTACAAGATCTACAATAGAAATGAATAGTGTTTATTGTCATAGAAGTTGCACAATGAAACTGGAGCACAGCGCCTGCTGGTGCAATAAGTGAAAAAAGACAATATAAACTATGCAATAAGAATATAAAATATAATCAACTGATTAAAAACTAAATGAAACAAAACGAGACATCTCGAAGATGACACCATGAATGAATGTTTACTCAGTTTCAGTTTGGGATCATGCGATTCGCCCTCCTTATCGCCAGAGGGCGCTGAGCGGCTCATGTACCCAGACAACTCAAAGCGGAAGTGTGAAGTGTCAACAACATCCTAACACGTGAGGGTGTAGCCGAAGAAGCATGTGTGTTCCTGTAACCCGACTCTAACAGATATTTGGGGGAAAAAATAAAATTGCAGATAAACACATGAAGTTTAAGGAATACTGAGCGAAATGAAGTTTGCGTATAAGGTAAGTGCGGCTCCGTCACACCAAACTTCATTCAAAAACGTTTTCATTCAAAACGTGACCGGAGCTCGTTGTGGTATACGTGCGTTACCGTGAGCAAAGGGGTTATTGATATGAAGTATTGATGTACGGGCTTGATTTCGGTGAACATTCTCAGCGACTAGCTCGTTTTAAGAACGGACATACCTGCGTTTATAGTTTTCCAATTTGCTCGGAGCCGTCTATCGTCAGGGGAATCTCAGTTTCTCCCGCGATGGCAACGCCGTGATCAGCCCCGTTGGAAACAGGGTCACTGTGTTCGACTTAAAAAAGTAAGTCTTGTCCAAATTAACAACAACAACAACAACAACCAAAATAATAATAAAGAGAGGCGCTCATCACATCGTTCTGTCGCTTAGCAACACATCAGAGACGTTACCCATCTCCACCGTCAAGAACATCACATGTGTGGGACTGTCGCCTGATGGAAGTCTGGCGATCCTGGTGGATGAAGGTGACCTGAACACAATTAAATCTACATTCTGTCAGTAGGAACACATGCAGAGAATCCCCTTAACTCCATGTTTCCCCCCTTCAAGATGGTGCAGCCTTACTGGTCAGTCTCATCACTCGGGCCATCCTTCATCATTTCCACTTTCACAAACCGGTCAGCAGCATCCGCTTCTCACCTGATGGCAGGTGAGCATCTTGTTTACATAATAGGACGGAGGCGCAGCAGCAGGTCCTGATCAGAGTTGACTGTTTTCGTTTCCCCTGAGCAGGAAGTTTGTCGTCACAAAGGAGAACGTCGCGTTGATGTACCACGCGCCGGGCAAACGGCGTGAATTCAACGCCTTCGTGTTGGACAAGAGCTACTACGGCCCTTATGACGAAACCACCTGCATCGACTGGACGGACGACTCCAAGTAAGTCCACGTCGGACACGCGGTTGGACAGGTGGAGTCAGTGACATACACCTCAGGTTGTGTGCCCCCCCCCCCACAGGTGTTTTGCGGTGGGCAGCAAAGACATGTCGACGTGGGTGTTTGGCGCCGAGCGCTGGGCCAACCTCATCTACTACTCCCTGGGTGGACACAAGGACGTCATCGTGGGCTGCTTCTTTGAGAAGGACAGTTTGGACGTAAGTGTCTTCGCACGCACACACGCACGCATGCACACACGCAACGGTAACGGCAGACTCTGAAACGTGTGGCACAGCTGTACACGGTGAGCCGGGACGGAACGCTGTGCGTGTGGGAAAGCGACACCGAACCGGACGGCCTCGTCCTGAAGAAGAGCGATGGCGCGGCGAAGCCGCCGAGACCTGCTGAGGACGACGAGGAGGAGGGGGAGGAAGGGAAGGAGGAGGGAGAGGTGATCAGGGGGAAAGCTGAAGCGCCCACAGAGACGGGAAAAACAAAGAACGTTCGATACAAACACATCAGCAGGTGGGTTCTGGGCTTCACCTCGTCTTGTTCCGTGTAGGACTTGACTCAGGGAACGTTCTCCCCCCCCTCTCACAGACACTTCTTCAATAAGGAGGGGGACTTCAACAACCTGACCGCTGCAGCCTACCACAGGTCCACTCACATCCTGGTCACCGGCTTCGCCTCGGGGATCTTCCACCTGCACGAACTCCCAGAGTTTAACCTCGTTCACTCGCTCAGGTGAGAGACGGGATCGTGGGGGGACGGATCGGTGACGGTGTCAAAGATCCGGACCAATCGGCTGTGAGCTGACAAACGTGGGCGACTTTTGGACCGAGGACGAGGAGGACGGCGTCGTTACCCGATCTGTAGAGGAAACCCGACTTAAAACCCATATTGTTGACATTCTTTACCAAAAAGAAAGAGAAAAAAACAGAAACAAGGAACACATTGTTTTAATTCGTAAAACAAAAAAAGGAACGAAAAAAACTAAACTAAAAATGAAGTCATTTGGAACAAAAAAACTAAAAATAACACCTTTTGTATCTCAAATAACATCAACAAAGATTTTATTTTTTTTAAAAATGCCATAAATTTGCGTAAGTTTCGCACATGCGCAGAACAAATTATGACAGTTTGGGTTTCCGGTACGGATCGGGTCAGACAGACAGGATGCGTTTGGTTGCCTTGGAAACGTCTGTGTGTGTGTGTGTGCGTGTGTTTCAGTATTTCAGACCAGAGAATCGCCTCGGTGGCTGTCAACGCCTCAGGTGACTGGATCGGCTTCGGCTGCTCAGGTGACACGTTTGTCCTATTGCGAGCCATCGTGAACCAGCTCGTCCGGAGGTCAAATAATGTCGGTGTTCTCTCAGGGCGGGGCCAGCTGCTGGTGTGGGAGTGGCAGAGCGAGTCGTACGTCTTCAAGCAGCAGGGACACTTCAACAACATGGCCACGCTGGCGTACTCCCCGGACGGCCAGTACGTCGCCACAGGGGGCGACGACGGCAAGGTGAGCGCCGGACGGGGGGTGTGACGGGCGTGGGTGCGCGTGCGTCTGATGCGGTGTGGTTTCCTTACCCCCCTCCCACACCCCCTGCAGGTCAAAGTGTGGAACACCAACAGCTGCCTCTGCTTCGTCACCTTCACGGAACACACCAGCAGCGTCACCAACGTCGCCTTCGCCTCCAGCGGCTTCGTGGTCGTCAGCGCCTCCCTGGACGGGACCGTCAGAGCCTTCGACCTGCACAGGTGAGCCCGAGGTGACGGGGGTGTGTGGGGGGGGGGATGCCAAGTCGGCCTTTAACGCCACATTTGTCTTTAAAAAAAAAAAGGTACCGAAACTTCCGGACATTCACGTCGCCTCGGCCGGCGCAGTTCTCGTCGCTGGCGGTGGACGTCAGCGGAGAGCTGGTGAGCGCCGGAGCTCAGGACTCCTTCGAGATCTTCCTGTGGTCCATGCAGACGGGCCGACTGCTGGAGGTAGGCCGATGACGTTGGCGTGTGGCCGGCCGGGGTCTGACCCTCCCTCCTGTGGCCCGAGCAGGTCCTGGGCGGACACGAGGGTCCCGTCAGCAGCCTGTGCTTCAGTCCGGTTCAGTCCGTCCTGGCCAGCGCCTCGTGGGATCGAACCGTCCGGCTGTGGGACATGATGGACAGCTGGCAGGTCAAGGAGACTCTTCAGCTCACGTCTGACGGTAAGCACAGGTAGCGGCGCTGCATGCTAACGCCCCGCGGCAGGAACGCCGTCGTCGTAAGGATTTCAACAATCGGGGCTGTCTAAATGTTTTTTTTTATGATATTCTTTCCACAGCTCTGGCGCTGACGTACCGGCCTGACGGTCAGGAGTTGGCAGTGGCCACTCTGAACGGCGAGATCACCTTCTGGAGCCCCAGCGCCGCCACGCAGACGGGCTCCGTGGCCGGACGCCACGACTTGGAGACGGGCCGCAAAGAGACGGACAAGGTCACCGCCAAGCAGACGGCGAAGGGAAAGTGAGTGCCCCCGCTGGCCTCCCGTCAGCGTCTGGGACGAGCCGGTTTGTTCTGACGGCGGATCGCGGTCTGTGCTGCGCCCCCAGGGCCTTCACGTCGCTGTGCTACTCGGCCGACGGCGAGTCCGTGCTGGCGGGAGGCCAGTCCAAGTTTGTGTGCATCTACAACGTCAAGGAGCAGATGCTCGTCAAGAAGTTTGAGATCTCCTGCAACCTGTCCTTCGATGCCATGGAGGTACGAGCGGGAGTCGAGTCGCAGCTTTACGCACAAGCGACGCGCTTTGTTGACCCGCGCGCGGCGGCGATGTTGTTGTTTGATCAGGAGTTCCTGGACCGGCGGAAGATGACGGAGTTCGGCAGCCTGGCGCTGGTGGACGAAGGAGCTGGAGATGGCGACGGGGTGAACGTCAGCCTCCCGGGGGTCCGCCGAGGTGAGAGGCGCCTTCGACCATCCACGACTTGTGACACGAGTCTCCTCACTGATGTTGTCTCCTCCGTGTCAAAGGTGACATGAGCTCCAGACACTTCAAGCCCGAGATCCGAGTCAGCTCGTTGCGGTTCTCTCCGACTGGTCGGTTCTCTAATCGTTTCACGTTAACAGATGGAACCTGTCGGGTCAGTTAACTCCTCCTCCTCCTCCTCCTGTCAGGTCGTAGCTGGGCCGCCACCACCACCGAGGGTCTGCTCATCTACTCCCTGGACGGCACGCTGGTCTTCGACCCCTACGACCTCGACCTGGACGTGACGCCGAGCAGCATCCGCCGGCAGCTGCGTCTCCGCGAGTGGACGTCCGCCATCGTCCTGGCGTTCCGGCTCAACGAACAAGCCCTGAAGCAGGAGGTGCTGGAGACGGTGCCGCACGAGCAGAGTGAGTGGAAACCGTCCCGTCACCGCGCCGCCTGGTGGCCGTCGAGGAAATCAGCAGCAAAAGGTGCGTTTTGCGTTCCAGTTGCGGTGGTTTGCGCCTCCCTTCCCGACGTCTACGTGGAGAAGCTGCTGGGCTTCGTGGCCGCCTGCTTGGAGAAGTCGGGTCACCTGCAGTTCTACATGACCTGGGCTCAGAACCTGTTGATGCCGCACGGGCAGAAACTGAAGAACAGGTGGGTTCCGACCCATCTCAAACCTGAGATGTCGTCTCACTGATAACGTGGCTCTGAACGATGGCCTTTCCTGAGCAGGTCGGGAGCCATACTGGCGACTCTGCAGGCGCTGCAGAAGAGCATCCAGAGACACAGTGATAATCTGTCCAAACTGTAAGCGCCACGGCGGTTTTCAGCCATCGACGTCAGACTTGTTTGTTTTGACCTTTTTCTTCTCCTCGCTTGTTCAGGTGTGACTTCAACGTGTACAACATCCGCTACGCCGTCGCCCTGTCCAAGCAGAGGGGCATGAAGAGGGCAGCTGAGGAGGGTGAGGCCGACAGAGAGGAGGGTGAGGAGGAGCTGTCGGAACTCAGCGAGGACGCCGAGGACAACGCAGAGATGATCCTGTAGACCAATCCATGGCATTCCACCGGGACGGCAGATGGAGTTGGACTGTAAAGCAGTTTCTATGTTCTGTAGAAATTTTTTTTTTTTCAATAAATTCATGTGTAAATATGTGTTTGTTTCATATTTCATTGGATTACATACGATCAACCAAAGGTGATAGTAGATATTTAATCAAGTCACAACATATCAGGCAGAAATGATTTCTAAAAGGTTGAAATTAGTAGCTTCTTACAGCTGGACACATAGATGTAGGTGGTAACACTGTGACACTGGTGAGACGTTGGCCTGAATTTGCATGTGTGACTGTCAAATATAACAACTAAGTTTTCTGCTGGGTTGAATTGATTGACAGCGTTTTGAGAACTTTACAACTCCTGACAGACATTTGTGGGATCAGCGGTCGTGGAGGATGTTCATTCAGTTGTTTCATTTGGGAGAAAGAAAGATCACAGACATGCCACTAAATGAAAGTCATTTAAAATGGAAACTGTCCAGAAAAAAAAATGCAGTCAATAATTGCTTTTTTAGATCAGGTTTTTCAGATTTTCAATTGATTTAGATCCAGACTATTTGCAGGTCTTCCCATGTTGTCGGTACTTGTACTGACTGTGAACAACCAACATCTTTTGCAACATTCCGTGGTGATTTACCATCTTGAAGAACTTTGATTATCCTCTGTTTCAACTGACATCTCTGGTGTTGGAGCCACGATACATGTCAGTCCACTTGGTGCAACAGCTCTCCCATCTTTGTTTCCCCTCAGAACTGACTGACTAAAAAAAAAATCCAATAATCTGCTTGATCTAAAAAAAGCAAATGTCATTGACCACCACATTTTTTTCTGGATTTCTTTTAGTGTTTCCTAACGTTGCCATTTTAAATGATTTTAATTTTGTGGCATGTCTGTGATCTGCTTCTTTTTTTTTCTACAAAATTAAATAAATTAACATCCTCCAAGACCGGTGGTTGCACACTTTTTGTCAGGTGTTGTATTATTACAGCGAACATGAAAGGAGTCAGCAGAAGTTTACCCAGATAGTTTGATTCACAAAACATCCATCAGTCCTTCAGTAGCTCGTGCTAGTGAAGCGTCTGTGCACACATGGCGTTTTTAAAAGAGGCTTACCTCTGTTTGTTTTGTGATTGAGTTCCCTCTTCCTCCTTTGTCTGTTTCCGGAAGCGTGGTGCTTTCAAAGTGCAGCGCGTAAAATGAACCCACCTGTTGTCAATCTGCAGCGAGAAGAAAGAGTCACCACCGGACACTTCAACACATTGACCACCAGATGTCAGTGTTGCTCAGTGTAACCTACATTTTGAAGATAGTTGTTTTTTTTCCACTGTTTGATTCTACTTGAGGGATTTGTTTTGGGGGAAATCGAATAAATCTGACAAAGTGTGCAAGGTACAGTTTTATAATTGTTGTATTAATCAAAGAAGAAAAAAGGAAAACAAACAGAAAAGGAAAAAGTAGATATTTCACTATTTAGATTCACTGCAAACGCGGGCGATGACAGGACACATTGCAATTTCATTATGTTCTCGTCTCAGTGTGTGTTCTTCTGTATTCCCCTCCGTTAGAGACGAAGATGCATTTGCATCCTGCGGAGTCTTGTTCTCTTTGCATCAAGATGACGCTGGATGAACTTTGACCTGCAGAACAGCCACACTGGTGTGAGGAGGCACACATCCAGTCAGATTACATTCATATATGCAATTTTCTGGGACCAGACAATTCATTTACACAACGCCGATGTGGCTATTTTCCCATTCATGCAATAAAATCACAACATGAACAACCTGTGAAATAAACTCCATGGTAAAATATGAGTTCATTTATTGAAATTAACTTTAAAATACAGCGTGACATTTGTGTCTTCCCACCCCACATCAGACATACATTCAAATATTTGTCTAAATGACATTTACATAGCTAATAATATCCATTGTCACTATTATAATTACACATCTGTTAGTACATCTAATTACCGACTTTAAAATGGAATATATGCGTCATAGGAAATGTTTTTGGAGGCCTCATTCCTGCACTGCAACTATCTGTAAATTCATATAAAGAATGGATTCTCTTCTTGGTAAGAAATAAATATTGCCTCTTGCAGCATAAAAAAACCATCTCACACTTTGGAATGATGAGTTTGTCTGGCATGCAAACACAAGTGTTATTTAAAATTAGTCTTTGACATCAGAGAGAGAAAACAGAAAAAAAAAATGTTTTCTTTTTGTCCTCCAGTTTCTTCAGGCAGCAGATAAATTGCTGCAGATTGTTGGGTTTCATTCCTGGGTTCTGCCACTAGATGGCAGCAGGGATCAACGTTACTACAGCGGTTCTTTTCAGGTGAATTTTGGCGGCCGCTCCTCCCGACATGTCCATATTTTATGATGCTTTTAGACGCTCAGTCAAGCCTGTAGGTTCTTTGAAGCTGCGCCCACTGAGGATCCTCTGCACAATGGCGGCAGCTGTCCTAGCCCGAACGTCCCTCAGACCCTGATGATGCTGATGGAGGACGAGGCTCTGTGAAGCTGACGGGTGGAGAAAAAGAGTCAACAAATGACTCATGAACAGAGACCCAGAAGGAGGCCTGAGCGTCCACATGCACGGCAACGTGACTCCAAATAGTCAATACGCTGAGTTATGAGCTAATCAATGACCTGCCCCCCCACATGTCTGCATATCACAGCTTGACATTTAATGCACAGAGGCAATGATCCCCGGGGGGGGCCCTATAAGAAAACACCTGAATAAAAAAATTGGGACAAGTTGACATGAAAATGCTACGTCTCATTTTGGGTTATTTTCATGATATTTGGTTCCACTGTGGGTCAGAGAGAGAAACATGAATATTTTAAGTTTTTTATTTTTTCATCATAATCCCACGGCTTGAAAGGGGCAATATGTAGGTGAGCTTTCACACTCCATGCCAACAGGGGGCAGCATATCAGCAGAAAACTGGAGGTCTTCACCACTATTGTAAGAGGCAAGAAGTAAATCGTAGAGAAATTGTACTTGTTCAGTGATGGAGGAGACAGAAACTGATTGAATGCTCATGACAACCTCTGCTGACGCCATGTCTGCGCTAAATGTTGCAGTTTAAAAAATGATCATCGTTCCTAAATTCAGGACATGAAAAGCTGCAGCTCCCTCTGGCCTCTGCTCGTTCATTTCCAGTTTATTCAGCTGAACCAACATCCAGCAGCACTTTTTTCTCAGAGAAAAGTGAACGCTGCCTGACGAGAGCAGCATTTACAGCAGCTCCCTGTTTCCAGCTTGATTGTTTTATATTTAGCCACGACGGCGGCAGCGCCGGTTGCTAGGAGATATTTAATGCAAAGGCTCTTCAGAAGAAACACAACAATCCTGGCAGCGGAGGCTGAACAGAACTTAAAGCCCTGATTTTACCCTGCTGTTGCGTACGGCTCCGTTGTGGTAGATGGGTGAGCTGCCGGCAGACGCGTTGTAGTAGGAGGAAGCGGCGGGAACCAGCGGCCTCTTGGCTTTCTCCTTGGTGCCGTTGGAGTCATTGTCTTTAATGATGTCGTACTGTCGGCAGAACAGGGCGATGACAGCTGGAGGGGGGGGGCGACAAAACAAAAGTGAGCAGAGGTCGACGTTGAACACGTAAAGGTCACAAATGTCTGACCTGCCCACAGCAGCAGCACGGTGGTGATGATGAGCATCTCCCCCGTCTGCAGGTGAGGCGTCATGCCCAAACCTTCCATCGCTGGCTCGTCTGAGAGCAAACACAAGGTCACGAGGAAGAGAATCAACCAAAGTAGCACTTGACCTGGTTTCCATGTCGCTGATAAGTGTGTCTTGTTAGAGGTGCGGTGTGTAATTCTGTGGCTACGGGCCGGTGGTTAAGAGCTATTTGATAACAGCTTTGTTTCGGTAACGTGCAGGATACAGAAATATGGGACAACCACGACTGACTACTGATGTGTGTGTGTTCATTTACGGTGGTCCAGGACTGGATACTGGTCACTCCTCTCCAGAGTCCTGAAGTGGACGGCGCGGCTGGGCTGACTGTCCCCGTTCGGCCCCACAGACTGCACCTACGTGACAAAACGCACAGAAAGACACTTTAAGGCATGGGTGTCAAACGTGGCCCCCCAGAGGGTCCAATCCAGCAAAGACTGTTGTTTCATTCATGAAGGGAAATACTGCGTTTTTAAGTTCCATGTACCTGATACGAAATGTTTTGTACCTTGTGCGGTGCACCTGAGTAAATGATCAATTGGGGCCGAATATTGATGAAATTATCGTTAAATGCATTACATGTCAAATTTACTTCTTTTTTGAACTTAAAATGACTTTGACACCCCGGATTCAAGGGGACTCGCGGATGCGAAACAAACACAAAGGCTAAAAAAAACCAAGCACGCAGTCCCAATGACTAAAGACTGCAGCCTTTTCTGTGGAGGTTGTTGCAAGTCATGATGGGAATTGAGGTATATGAGGAGACAATAGGAGGAACTTGAAATGTTTGTTCTCGGCAAACTCTCCTTGATCAAAAAGCACTTATCTGGTCGCTCACTTTGGATAATAATGGAACTCCTCCGTGACTCCCGCGGGGAAATAATCTTCTTTTCCTCAAAGGAAAGGTCAAAACAGCGAGGTGACACTTCTTGCTGACGAGCATATTCAGTGGAGTCCTGAAGGACGATCTGTCTGTCAGTAATTCCGACTCCAGTGGATTATAAAAAAGTTGAATGGAGTCACTTTAGACACTCGCTCAAAGTTAAGCTGCGTTAAAGCAGCAAGTTGAGACTGGCTGCAATCTGCAGCTTGACCACTAGACGTCACTACATCACTGGACGTGAGTGTTTGAGTGTCAATAACTAAAAACGTAAAAATACGGCGTCAGGTGTCTTCGGACAGGTCCACGCCGTGACGGAACCGACCTATTCCTCACAAAACCACTGAAAACGCTGTAGTACATATGCCAGGCCTGTAAGTGGCGCTGTAACGCTGCCACATAAATACACCTGACATGGAGCATGTGCATGAAACTGCAAAGTCATCAAACACAAGAAGAAGATGGTACGAATTGTATCATACGCTCAGTAGCTTCTGGAGCACCAGCGCAACACTGATCGGCCATTGTTGTGGGCGGGGTTACGGGAGAGGCGGAGTTCTGCATGTGGGTTACAAACACGGAAACGCAACAATGGCGTCTTCAGATTTGTTCACTGTGGGATACGGACTCCACAACGCTGGTTCCTAGTGGACGAAACGTCTGTACGACAAGAAACTTTGTTGAGTGAGTGCGTGTGTGTGTGTGTGTGTGTGTCACCTGGACGCTGTAGTGTGTGTCCTCATCCAGGTCCCACAGGACACACCAGCGGCTGGACGTGTTCACCTCCCGGATGGAGCGCTGCATCAGCCCGTCCTGCCTCTGGAGACGACAACACATGCGTTTATGTCTAAAACAAAACAACAACGGGCGATTTGCAGTCGCCAATTGACCTTAGTATGGCTATGGGGGTGGGAGGAAGCTGGAGTACCCGGAGAGAACCCATGTAGACACTGGGAGAGCGTGAGAGTGAGTGTGGGACCTCGACAGTGGTAACTGACTGTGTGAGGTCACTAGATTTTACCGGTTCAAGCAACAATCTGCTGGAAGACGCAGCTTCGAAGCACATGGTGCAATAATCGTACAAATGCTCTCTGAGGGTGTTAAATATAATAACCAGAGAGTTGAAGTGCCTGTAAAGAACAGAGGGCTGAGGAAAAGGTCAGGGAACGGGGGGTTGGCGGGACGCTCGACGCTCGTCCAGACACTCAGCACAATCCACCCGGTGCCTTTTGCTTTGTTGGCAGCCCCAGAAACAGCGAGGATTTATCGTCCTATAACATTAAGTAACCATATTCTATCCTTTGTGGCTTCATCGATACCAGCGACTCAGCAAGGATTTTTGCCAGACACCTCAAAAATCCAATTAAAAAAAAAAAAAAAAAAGCCTCACATCATCAAAATGTAAAATAATTCAGACTAAAACACAAAATACCGTTGAGGAATACCTCCATCGGGCTCCATCACGGGAGGAAGCTACAGCAGCAAAAACAAACGGCCACAATACTGAATGTCGTCTGATTGGATAAGTAGCTAATTATAGCTAATACGGCCTTTATCAGAACATTTTTTGATGAGATTCCACATTCCACATGTTTGAATCCAGTTTCTCAGCACAGCAGCTCTGAAATAATGACTTTTTCTCATCTAAAGATTTTCACTAAACCTACTTGAACGTGGAACAGACCCCAGATGTTGATACACAGCTAAATGTGATCTTATGCTGTTTGTAGTGAGGAACAATGGGATCAAAGCCAATATGGCCGACGTGTGTGTGATTTGGATTAGGATAGCGCTCACTGTGCTAATCTTTAGCGCGCTGCAGTGACTGCAGCGGTTTCCAATGTGGCCCGTTTCTCTGTTGAGCACTGATTCTGATGATATCTAAGGATCCGGGCAGATTTTCCTCCAGTGGTTTAACACACTGTCTTCAGTGGATTTACTTGATCGACATCCACCCACATCCAACTTCAGGATTCATGATTCACAACTAAGGATTATTTTTTTGCGTCTGGAACTGGGTGACATCTGTGTGTGTGTGTGTGTGTGTGTGTGTGTGTGTGTGTGTGTGTGTGTGTGTGTAGGGAATCTCTGTTGCATAACGTGCAAATCTGCATTTGGAGTCGGGGCGGCATTCAGATGAGCGGAGGAGCTGTTTTGTGCGAGCGCTCTCGCTCTCGCTCGTCCTGCTTCTCCTTCACAAACACAAAGACTCAGCTTGTTACCGACAGATGCGGCGTATGAAATAATCTCCTAAAGCAGACAGAAGCTTGAAGTTTGACATTGTTGTTGTTGTTTTTTTTTCCCTACTTCATCACAGATTAAAAAGCAGGAGATGTTTTGTCCTTCTGTGTGTGTGTTCACCCATCCTTGGATGACCAGCAGTCACTCCCATCAAACCACCTGATACCTGCTGACCCTGCCTGCATCCATCACCTCTGCCATTAATATTTGAGTGTAAGTGCTTTCTGAGGTTACGGCAGCCTGTGTTTTACATCCCGTGTTTACTTGATGGATCCTGAGTGGGACGTGAGGTGACTTGAAAAAAACAAAAAAAATCACAAAGAAAAAAGTGGTTTGGCACCGCCGCCGACGTGACCGTTCCCGGCCAAATCATTTTCACTAATGGAGACGACGCCCACTCGGAGCTCGGCGATGTCTGATTCTGCCGCCAGCGAAGGAGATGGAGGAGGAGGAGGGAGAATTTTATGAGTGGAACGTGTTGTGTGATGGATCAAACGTACGTGTGAATATACGTCACAAGTGGACGTTGGACGTTGGTGACGTCCCAAAGGGTGGATCAACTAATGATCAGCTGTGTGATGATTTCTAAAAACAACGAGGACAAATTCAAAAGCATCTGTCTCAAATTCACTGACAACAAAGGGGAAACAACCACGGACCAGACCAGCTCAGAAAAGGATGACAACATGTGACATATGATTTGTAACACAATGAGCCTACAAATCATTATTTAAAAATCCTACATCATCACCATTTTTTTACATTCTGTCTCTCACAGTTGAGGCGTAACTATGATGAAAATGACAGACATCTCCATTCTTTGCAAGTGTGAGGGAGTGAGCGACATTAGATGTAGGAAAGAATGAAAGGGGGCGTTATTCTCCCTGTTAGAAGTCAGCGCTCCATTCAAATATTAACTTACAGCTCGTGATTTGCTGTAGAACGGCTCATATGCCGCATGAAGACTGAGAATGGAAACGAATCGAGGTGGCATTTATTTGTGTCCCTCTGAGCGACAAATAAAACGACTCTATGACCCTGCATTCTGAATATTCACACACACACACACACTCGCTGTACCTGCTGTGAGATGGCGTATCCAATGACAGTGTCTCCCTGAGGGACGTTCCAGGTCACCATGGCCGAGTGCGCCCTCAGCTGGGTCACCGAGATGTTGACGGGGGCTGCTGGCACCGCTGTGGACACAAACATCACTCGGTCAGGACGGTCAGTGACAACGCAAACTCATTGTCTGGCTCTTTATTCAACCTGCTGCCCAGAGGTCGAAGGGTACCTTCAGATTATTTTAGTTTTTAAGGACCAAACAAAGAAGAGTTTCATCCAAGTACTGATCTACGTGTCTCTTATAAAGAGATTAGATAGACGGATCTTTCTGGTGAAAACAAACCTTTACTCGTATGAACGACTTGTGGTGTTTAAAACAGACCTTAGCTTTACATAGGCAGAGGATATATAGGAATAAAATAACAGATGCGTGTAGAAAACATGTCTAAAAGGAAATCGGATCCTTCAGCAGATATTCAAATTCTGCTGAGTCATGATGCGTATTACTTACCACTATATTTCTTCCGAAATCAACTATGTGAAAGTGAAATCTCTGACAGGCAGGGCGGGTGGAAACAAATGTCCCCACCGGTGCTTCATCACGTTTTAGCGTCCTAGAGCAGACTAGACTCTCCATCTCCTCCATCGGTCGGAGTCTCTGGGCGCTAAAAAGCGTCAGGTGATCAAATGCACATGTGCGATTGGGGAGATGTTCTGTATTCAACTAACGGTTCTCTGGAGGCAGCTTAGGCAGGATGAGGTGTTGGCGGAGATTCTTCCACATCAGTTAATCATCTGCACGAAAGAGAGGTGGGGGGAGGAGGTGGATGGGTGGAGGGTGTGTGTGTGTGTGTGTGTGTGTGTGTGTGTGTGTGTGTGTGAGAGAGAGAGAACTTGAGGACGGTGGAGCATCTAGTGGAGTCAATAAGTGTCTGAGAGTCACATGAAGATGATCCAATTCATCATCTCCGGCTTTCTTAAGTGGAGGACAAGAGTTCCACGTTTCTCATCAATGTGTGTGTCGTCTGACTGGCCAGAGCGACAAAGGACAACACAGAAGGAACAATCTGATGGAGGTGACACACACACACACACACACACACAAAGAAAAAACAGGCAGAAAGTAAAAGCGAGGACACAAGGACAATGAACAGAGGTTAAAGGTCAAAGAAACTTCCACTGTCTCCTCTCCGGTCACTCTCGGTGTCTCAGGCGAACGAGCTGACCGCAGGTTGTCACCACACTTTACTCATCAGCCTCCTCTCTTCCTGCATTTCCCACAACCCCCTCCGACAGGTGACGGGGGGGGGGAGGATCGTGTTGCATAAAACGCGTGTGGGCGGTGTGACTGAGAAGAAACAGTGGGAGTTGGACAAAGAAAAAAAAAAACATTTGCGCCGAGGAAACGCGTCCTGCAGCTGTGGCGCATGCTGGTCTATTTCCTGACATGGGGGGTGTAGGAAGTGGCCGACGCACCCAAACACTTGCTGTGTGGACTTTATTTGGAGAAAGTGTTACATGTTCCGTCAGACGGGTTGGGTGTTAAATAAGGTTCCACTACGATCGATGGAGGATGCAGTCGAGTTCAAGGAGAGAAAACA